>LR749510.1:3947042-4061587 GCA_902729485.2 Mus minutoides
CCCTGGCTTGCTCAGCCTGCTCTCTTATAGAACCCAAGACTGCCAGCCCAGAGATGGTCCCACCCACAAGGGGCCCTTGATCACTAATTGAGAAAATGCCTCACAGCTAGATCTCATGGAGGCATTTCCCCAACTGAAGCTCCTTTCTCTGTGATAACCTCAGCTGTGTCAAGTTGACACAAACCTAGCCAGTACAGGCATTCAACCCCATTTGTCTCCTAAATGACTCATAAAATGCAAATTGACCTGAAAACTGATGCTAAAGAGGATTTCTTTCTCTGGTCACTTTTAGGGTAGATTTCTTATCTGGGCTTTTACAAAGTCTACTAACCAGCAGTGAGAACTCAGGGAATAATTACAAAGTCTGTAATTTTCCTTTCAGATGTAAATGTTTATATTTTAAGAGTCCTCAGGGGACAAAAGAATATTAACATTTAATATAACACTCTTCATGTTTACCCATACAGGAAATGTGGGCATCCCCTGGAGGGTCCTGGGATTGCTCACAGGAAAACAATCTCCTGTATCGAATTCTCAGGGGTCCCTTCTTCCATGGCTGGCGGTCTCAAGAGGACATAGCTGGGCTCCCAGCTCCTGAGCATCCGTCTTCTTCTTTTCTAAGTTTTTTTTTTTTTTTAATATCCCAAGGAGCCACAGAAAAGCTGTCCCTAAAGACCACTGAATACAACCCTATCTTCCCTCTCCTGAGGCCTATAGCCAGATGGAAGCTGAAGACCAGGCAGCCAGGAAAGTCAGTGTCTCACCAGCATCTTGGCTTTCTTCTTCTGTCTTCCATTTATTTTTATGTCCTGGGGCTTGTGTCTAGTTTTGTGACTTTATGTATGTATATATATGCCTGAGGAAAACCAAGCAGTGGATGACATAATTCATGTGAGCCCATTTAAGTGAATCTGAATATGGGACCAGTTCTGTTGACAAGGAAAGCAGTTGGAGTCAAAAATCTTCATTTTTCCAGTTTCCAGAACAAAACCCTCCGATCCAGGGAAGGCACGTGCCTCTTTGGGCCACATATACAGACTATGCAGCTTTCTGTAAGCCCACAGCCCTAATGAGAGGGCATACATGCGGTGTTCCTAACAGGGAGAAAGCTACCTTCCTCTCCTCCTAGCTTCTAAATCCTTCAAGAACAAAGGTTGGGCTTCGCTTGTTACATAGTCAGTGGCCATAGTAACAGGGAGCTGGGAAAACAAAATCAAGAACACAGCAAAATGTATCCACCTATAGACACCAAAGGTCAGGAAAAAAACAGGCTTTGAAAAAGTAAGTGGAGGAGCTGGAGAGATGGCTTAGCAGATAAATGCACTTCCTGCTCTTGCAGACGACCTAGGTTTAGATCCCAACACTTACATAGTGGCTCACAACTGGCCTGTAACTCCAGTTCTAGGAGATCTGAGGCCTTCTGATCAGGCACCAGGCATGCATATGTATAGGCAAAACACACTCATACACATAAAATTATATATATATATATATATATATATATTTGTTTTGTTTGTTTTTTGAGACAGGGTTTCTCTGTGTAGCCCTGGCTGTCCTGGAACTCACTCTGTAGACCAGGCTGGCCTTGAACTCAGAAATCTGCCTGTCTCTGCCACCCAAGTGCTGGGATTAAAAGTGTGTGCCACCACTGCCCGGCTAAAATAAAATATTTTTAAAGAAATGGGGAGAGCGAATGTTCGGTTACTTACAGACCTTCATCTGTCGTCTATCCATTTTCTAGCCAGGAGTCCATCAATCCATCCACCCACACACCCATCTACCCATGTTCTCATCCATCTACCCACCATCTATCTATCCATATACCACCTCTCCATCATCCCATATACTTACCCGTGTACCTATTTACCTACACATCCATCCACCAACCTATCTTTCTATCTGCCCACCCATCCATCCACCCATCTTTCTATCCACCCACATACCACCCACATCCATCTATTTTTCTATCCGCCCACATACCCATCCACCCACCCATCCACCTATCCATCTACTCACCTGCCCACCCGTCTGCCCGCCCGCCCATCCAAGGAAACAGGCTGAGTTAAACCCCTTCTTCCATCAGTTCTGCACTCGTTAATAGGGGTACACAGAGCTAGGTGGAAGCCTGGAAGTAGAAGCTGGAGGTAGGAAGAGGAGTCTAGACGACCCTCTCAAAAGATGCTGAAACACACTGCTGAAAAATTGGGCAAGATTAACTGGGAACTGCCTCGGCACAGTTTAAAACTGAGAAACCACTGGCTCATCATAGAGATGAGGGAACCTCCGGGCTTCCTAGAGAGACCCGGAAGCGGCTTTAGGAGCCAGTTTGACAGCTTTTGCTCCAGAGCGGGGGCAGCAAGGCACCAGAGGCTCTCTCGTCTTGCTTCTACAAGCCACGCTGTCGTCTGCCTCTGTGAGTGGTCTGGGGTCGCAAGGGCTGTCGTCACCCACGGGGTCCCTATTCTGGGATGGCAGGGCAGTCCCAAACGCACTTTGGCGGGCTTGTGACGAGCTGGCTGAGGGTGAAAGCAGCCTAAGGTGGCCAATGAGGGCAACAGGTGGCATTTGAGAATGACAAGTAGTGGGTGATGATGATAGCTGGTAGTTAAGGGTGACAAATGACAGCTGAGGATAACTAATAGTTGCTGAAGGTGACGGATGGCTCTTGAGGGTGACAAGAGCCGTCTACGTACTACGGTTGTAAGTATCCATAGATGGGATGAGTATAATTGCCCCGGCCTCGGAGCTGTGTTTAAGCATCAGTGGTATACCTTTAAAACTCCTTGCCTGTAATAAACGAGCGTACCACAGTTGCTGTGATTTGCATTGTAGGGGAGGAGAAGGCAAGGTTAAAAAGTTGTCCAGGGTCACACAAGTAGCTGACAGTAGGTCTAAGTCCAGGACCCAAAGTCCATGATTCCCAATATAAGACTTTTAACTCTGTGTCAGACGCCCCAGTGCCTCATGGGAGTAGATGAGGTAGCTCTTCCTTTGCCTTCCTGAGCCATTGCAGAATGTGCCGCTTGTGAAACGGTACACAGTCCAGATCAGTGTACACTCCATACCTATTGCTTCAGGTCAGAGACTCTGCCCAGCTCTCTGGGACCGCTGTAGTTGGGACATGAGTGATGGAGTCAGGTGTCCCTTGGCCTAGCGGATACATGGAACCCTGTAATCCACACACTACCTATGGGACTTGGAGCTGTTGATCACTCTGTCTCTGGGCCTGAGTTTATTCACTTGCAAAATGGGACCCACTGATTAGCATTGTCTCTTTTAGGGCAGCGATGAGCATTCAAGTGACATAATTTATAAACACTTGAGTTGTAGTGCAGCGCCTGGCACTTAGGAAATGGCAGGAGATGCCACCGTGGTAGGATGGAGTGGCGGGCATGCTGACTTCCAGAGAGAAGGAGGCATGAGCATAGCAGAGAGGATGAGGGCAGTTAGAAAAGCTATGAAGTGCTCATCTATCCAGATCACTAGGCTCTAGTTTACCAGGTGCTCTTTGTCCCTGAAGACTGTTCTAGACCAGGAGTCTACAGTCACATAGAGTTTCCATGGTGATTTGAAACACAGATTGGTAATGGTGACTATTAAAATGTTTTCAGGGATGAGAAGTGTTTATAAATTATGTCACTTGCCATAAAGTGTTTGTCATGCAAGCATGAGATGGACGCTGGCCATAGTGACATGTATGTGAAATCCTAGCCCTGGGAAGGTGGAGTCAAATGGATCCCTGGGGCTCACTGCCTAGCTGGCTAAACCAAATCAATAAATCCAGGCAGTGAGAGACCCTGCCTCAAAACAAACAAACAAACAAACAAACAATAACAACAAATGTCTGGGCCTGGAAAGAGATGGCTCAGCTTCCAGAGGATCTGGCCTCCCAAACCCTATATTCAGTGTTTCACATCCCCTGTAACCCTAGATGCAGGGGATCCAATACCCTGTTCTGGCTCTGGTGAACACATACACAGCAGACATTCACATAGACATGCATAAGCACATACATTTTTTTAAATAATAAAATAAAAAAATTGAAGAAGGGGAGGAAAAGAAGGAGAAGGAGGAATAGGAGAAGGAGGATGGGGAGAAGGAGGGAGTGGAAGAGGAGAAGGGGAAGGAGGAGGAAGAAGAGGAGGAGGGAAGGAGGAGGGGAGAAGGAGAGGGAGGAAGAGAAGGAGGGGGAGAAGGAGAGGGAGGAAGAGAAGGAGAGGAAGGAAGAGAAGGAGGGGGAGGAAGAGGAGAAGGAGGAGGAAGAAGAAGAGGAGGAGGGGAAGGAAGAGGAGGAGAAGGATAGCTAAGGGTGAGCTCTGAAATTTGGTCAGTGATGAGCACTCGGTGACATAATTTATAAACAAATTGTAGCAGAGTGTCTGACACATTAAGGGTTTAAGAAGTGGCAGGAGACACCACTAAGGTAGGATGGAGTGGCTTGCATGCTTACTTCAAGATGGAGGGAGGCACTCAAGTAGCAAGGAGGATGAGGATATTTGAAATAGAAGTACAAGAAGACAGACCACTCTATCTCACTCCATCTCACTCCACTATTTGTCAGCACTGAAAAGGATTGCAAGCGCTTTTTGTGTAACATATCTAGGTAAAGGGAGCATGTGGCTGGCCAGGAAGACCTGGCCCATATAAGGTGATGACAGCTCCACGGTAGCTCAGGATGAACTTGAGCTGGTAAATCTCCTGTCTCTGACTCCCTGGCACTAGGATAACAGGTACATGTCTTGTCTGTATGGAAGCACGGATTCTTTGTTTTGTTTTGTTTTGTTTTGTTTTGTTTTGTTTGGGGTTGGGGGTGTCATTGTTGTTGTTGTTGTTGTTGTTTGACATATTGACTTTGAACTCTCTCCTGGAATCTCCTGTCTCTACCTCCTGAGAATAAGGATTTCAGGTTTGCCCTGCTATGCCCAGTTTATGCACTGCAGGAGAAGGGAATCTGGAGCTGCCCACTAGAGGGGCTTCTACCTACTGTGCTTCATCTCCAGCCCAGTTCCTGTTGGTAGCCAGGGTTTGTTTGTTTGTTTGTTTGTTTGTTTGTTTTTAGCATGCAAGGCAGCTTAGCTCAGTGGTAGAGTATTTGCCTAGCATACAAGGACCTGGGTTTCCCCTGCAGCACTACAAAAACAAAATATCTAGCCATTATTACATCTTAAACTCTCTGCTTTAGTTGTTGTTAGCCACATGCTAACTGTGCCTCCACGTCTGCGTCTGCGCTGAGGTGAGGTGCCAGAGGGCAGGTGGCATCGTGGCTTTGAACCATGGGCTGGAGGAACAGTGTGCATAATCGCCAGTTTTTATTGCCAATCCTTAGATTTAATTAGGTCTTTGTAAATCGAAAACACTCTGGGTCATATTTCATCACTCTCTACCTCTAACTCCCCGTGAGATGGCAACTGGTACCCTTCCTTTACCTTCGCATTATCAGGAGGTCAGGCAGATTTGAAACTTCTCTCTCTGCCTCCCGTTGGTAATTAAGATTCTTTTTTTCTTAATCATGTGCTTAACGTTAACCTGTTCCTGAGAAAAACAGCTCGGGTCAGATGCTGCCTCCCCCATCCCAACAGAAAAGCAATTACTGAGCAAAGCTACATTTTGGAAGAGACTCCCTGCAGTTGCAAGGATACAGTGTGACCCCAGGAGGAGTCAGATGGAAGCTAAGTCATAAAACAGAAGTCCTAAGCATCAGGAGGATGCTAAACACTTTCTCCTCCTGGCTTATCTCACAAGGGGATTTCCTGGGTTCGTTCTCTCTCTCTCTCTCTCTCTCTCTCTCTCTGTGTGTGTGTGTGTGTGTGTGTTTGCATACGTGTGCAAGGGCACACACTTAATGTGAGATTTATGTAGTATGTGGCATATGCACACATGATTTGGGTTCATGTACATGTGTGGGTATGGGTGTGTGCCCATGCGTGTGCATATGGAAACCAGAAGGAGTCTGGTATCCATTACTCTCCATCCTCTTATTTTGAGACAGAACCTTTTACTGGGTGTGAGGCTCCCTTTTTCAGCTAGATTGGCTGGCCGTTAGGCACCCAGGATCAGTCTGTCTCTTGCCTTCCGATATTGGGCTTACAGACACATTCAGGATGCCTGGCTTTTGGGTGGGTACTGGGGATCTGAACTTGGAACTCAAATCTTCATACTTGCATAGCAAACCTCTTACTTCTAGCCCCTCCCCCTCTCTGTTTTTTAATGTTCTTATCATTGTTATGGGTGAGTTTGCTCCCCAGACCCCAGCTTTGTAGCTCCGGACCTCAGAAGACTTTCTAGACCTGGAAGACAAGCTTTGTCTCCAATGATGTTTGTCTTGCTAAATTACAAACGCTTTTAACCTTTGTATGTCGGCCCTCCCATAGATCAATTCAGCAGGTTATTGCTTCTGATCTCTCTGGAACTACCTGGATGGTAACAAGGGGTAGCATCAATAGGCCTGGCAAATTTCTGAGTTTGCTTGTGACTGAACATTCCTGCCCCCACCCCCTCCCACCTTCTGACAGAACTGGAATGTGTAGTTATAAAAGCAAGGAGCATTTCCAACGATTTCGCTGTTACAAGTTTTTTATTAGCCTTACCTATGCTAGGGTCCCTTTCTGTGGTATTCTATGGAGACATTTAAAATAGTTTTTTGAACCCTGTTATCTGGCATCTCATTAGCCATGGGGTGTGTGTGTATGTATGTGTGTGTGTGTGTGTGTGTGTATGTGTCTGTCTGTCTGTCTGTCCCACACACGCACACCTGCCTGCCTCCCTGTCCTTGGGTACCATTCTTCAAGTCCCCTTCACATTGTTCTTTGTTTAAGGTGGGATCTCTTGCCTGGATCTGGAGCTCAATAAGGCTAGGCGGACTGACAAGAGAGCCCCATAGATCTTCTCTCTACCTCCCCAGCATCACAGGTACATGCCATGACTCCCAGCTATTATTTTTTTTTACATGAGATCTAGGTATAAACTGGGATTCTCGAGCTTGCTAGGCTAGCACTGTACCGACGAAGCATCTCCCCAGCCCCCATAGTGGAAGCTCTTCTTAAAAGGCGGGCAATTTCCAGCATCCCACCATCACCTTCCAGCTTCTCCTATGCGATAGGCCTTTCCATCTCATCTCCTTGGTCCCAGCTGAGCGTGCTGGCCCTCAGCCCTTACCAACACCACTCCAATGTAGACTCTTGTCACCCCTTGCCTGGACCCTGTCCCAAGCCTCTTCTTTTCCTCAGTGGAAGCCCACTCTTTATCAGAAAGTGTGGATACCCCGTTAAAAACCAACAAGTTTCCCGCTATCTACAGAATGGAGCTGAGACTCCTCAGAAAGGGGACGCAAGGCTGTCTCTGTGCCAATTCCAACTAGCCTCCTTCCCCGAGTGTATCTGGACATGATAGCCTCAGGTGACATCCGAGCTATCCCAGCTACATGGGGCCCCACATCGCTTGTCTAGCATAGCCTCCGCCAGGACACTTCAATCTGTTTGTGATCTGCCCAAGACTGTACAAACCCTCCACTTCATGCCAGTCTTCCTGAGTCCTCCTGTGTTCCAAACTCAGATCTGAGCTTCCTCTTCCAGGAAGTGACTCCGAATCACCCCCCAACCCCTTCTGTCTTCCTGCTTGTATCTCTTGGAAAGGTGATTTTGTTTCACCATTAATCTTGTGTTATGACTTGGGTTTTCATTGTCCAAAGTGCTTTAGGCTCCATCCCACCAATGGCACCATGGTAGGGATGTGGATGAACCTTCGGGGGGCGGTACCCAGAGAGGGGGAGTTAGGTCATTGGGGGTATATCCTTCACAGCCTCTTCCTCTCTTGCCTTGGTTTTCATCCACCACAGGGTGAGCCTCTGTACTCCCTGGCATGATGGTTTGAACCATCACAGGTTCCAGAACAGCAGAGCCAGCTAGCCTCAGATTTACACTCTTACAACTATGAGCCAAAACTGAGCTCTCCTCCTGAGAAGTCTCAAGTACTTGTCTTGTTCTTTAGATGTCAGTAGAAGTCTGTTCCCATAATGAGTGCCATAGTGCCAGTGCCCCGTGTCACTGAGCCTGGCATCTGTCCCATTCTGTAATTCAACACTATTCAGGAAGTTAAGGCAAAAATGATAGCATTACCCAGCATGGAGGATAATGCCTATTTGACAACTTGGGACCCTGCTCACTGGTGTCTGTCAGTTTTACTAAACTGGATATGATTTGTGTTGATCAGAACCACCCAGAGTTTAGCAAATATTTCCTGGTAACTCTGTCAGTTTCTGGGTTCAGTGAAGGAATGCCCCTGTGGGGAAGGGAAGGACCCCCCCTTTCCGTGGAATTTTCATTCTAGGGAAAGAGGCACGACAGTTTAAAGGCACACCGTTAGACACGGAGCCTGCCTTGCAGAAGGCAGAGCAGCTGTGGGCTGAGGAGAGCTGAGACCTCTTTCAGGAAAACCTCACTCCTGTGGGTGCTATACCTACCCCGGACCTGGAGGAGCCATGGGTCGTACTGTGCTAAGGACAGGATATACCAGAGAGCCCAGCATGTGGCAACGGAGAGGAGAACAGGATATACCA
Source organism: Mus minutoides (assembly GCA_902729485.2). NCBI lineage: Eukaryota > Metazoa > Chordata > Mammalia > Rodentia > Muridae > Mus > Mus minutoides. The sequence continues at coordinate 3,955,597 of LR749510.1, forward strand.
GAGAGCCCAGCGTGTGGCAATGGAGAGGAGAAGAAACACATTGCTCAAGCAGGGAGCGTGGATAGCAGAAGAGTGGGTGGTTGAGACAGGTCATGGGGTGAAGGTCAGAAGTCTGGACATGTCAGTTCATAGTCCCCAGCATGAGGGACATCTGCTTCCACAGCCACTCCAGTTCCAAGTGGGAGCATTGTGTGTTCAGAAAACAGGGCTGGTGTGTAACTCAGTGGTGGAGCACATGCCTTGCCTATGTGAGCACTGTGTCCCAACCCAAGCAAAAGATAAGATGACTCAGAGGTTAAGAGCACCAGCTGCTCTGCCAGAGGACCCAGATTCTATCCCCAGCCCCTTCATGGCTGCTCACAACTGTCTGTAATTCCTATTCAAGGTCATTTGACATCTTCTGACCCCCTCTGGTACTTCATGCCCATGTTTAAAAGAATACATAAGAACAAAACGCGCATGCACATAGAAATTAATATGTATGCATATATGTATGTGCACAGACACATATACTGTTCTAAGGTCACCATTTGATATATTAAAAAGGTTCTCATGTCCTCATCTTCACAGATTTTCTTGTAGCATAATGATGGCTCTTGCTTCATGGGATCCAGCCGCCATCCTCCACGCCATTTGCCAAGTTTTCTAAATGGTTCTGGCTCCTATCCCATGTTGCCCCACACCTCTGAGACTATGGGTGAGCCTTCTCTCCAGTTGAGACTCTCTGTGAGTGATCCAGTTAGCCTCACTGGCTAGAGATATCCTGCACAGATTTCTAGAACATGTTGATCTCTGTTATCCTGTATCTCGAGAGCTCTAACCATGGCTGTATAGGAAATATTGAATGGATACCCATCAGAGCTTGAAAGAAAGGACCTGAGAAATGACATCTGCGGGGCAACCATACCATGTTGTGTGTGTCTGAGATATTTTATCTACATTATTCCATCTTATCTTTATAAATTTTCGAGCTCAACTTTTTCCTCAAAGTCCCTGTTTCGGCTGTTAAGAGTATGGGTTCATGGTGTCAACTATCCATTGGAAATGCGTGGGAGAGTTATTTAATCTTGGCTGGAAAACAGGGTGATGGCAGTGCTTTTTTGGTAGCTCATGTGCACATAAAGTTCCCCGTGAGCTGTGTGACACCCATGGTGAGCGCCAAAGTACATCTGTCCTCTCTTTCTCTCTTTCTGCTGTACACTGCTGCTTTTCCAGAAGCTCAAAGACATCCTGAAATAGAACAGGACACAGTTTACAGGAAAGTAAGGTTTCGAAAAAGTACAGTGTCACAGACGAGCTCCCCAAACCATCTCAAGGCTGATGTGCCTGCCCCATGTCCCTAGCTGCCCCCACCCCTTCTTCCTTGAGTTACCACTGAGAACATCTTGGCCCGTGCATTCAGAATGACATCACGTGGCTCTTCGCACCTGCGCCCTTCTTCCTGTGCTGCCCCAGCCTGTGCTGCTCCACGAATCCTTGTGGCTTCCTTGTTCAAAACAGAGTCCTGGCAGGCAGTTGGGATGGGGCGGTGGTTGAGTTCTTTGGTACTGGGTATCTCTGGGTCCATTTCTCTGCTGTGTGGGATGAGTTCTCTAACCAGTTTCTGTCTGTTACGTTCTTGAGAGGAAGTAGTGCTGGGGCCTTGAGATGAACCTGCTGGAGAGTCAGCAAATGAAGAGGGAGATAGAAGGAAGACCCCCACCCCCACCCCCACCCCACCAAATGCACTGAGTGCTCTCCCCTGATGCATCCACAAGGTTTCTAGGGTGAAGGGCATGATTTGCTACAGCAAGGAATTTTTCTCCCTGTTCTAAAGTATGGAGTGTTAACCAAACAACAAAACAAAGGGCACTGCAGATGCTGGAAGCTTCTACCGAGTTCTGTCTTAGGTTTTCTGATGCACAGGAGAAATCCCTAATCCCTTCTTCTTCTTCTTTTTTTAAAGATTTGTTTATTTATTATACATAAGTACACTGTAGCTGTCTTCAGATACACCAGAAGAGGGCATCAGATCTCGTTACAGATGGTTGTGAGCCACCATGTGGTTGCTGAGATTTGAACTCAGGACCTCTGGAAGAACAGTCAGTGCTCTTAACCACTGAGCCATCTCACCAGCCCCATTCAACCTGTTTCAACGTGATTCTTCCCAAAGGTGCCAATCTGTTCCAAAAATCAACAGTGATGCCTCATGTCCAAAAAGCACATCATGGTTTCAAGAGTACTGCTCACACTCTTTATGTATTTATTTAACCTTCACGTTAACTGTGACCGGTAGGCAAGGAAGACACATCTACGTTTACATGACACAGGAAGGAATTGGAAATAAGGAATAAGGGGGTGTGGCAGACCTGTGACCAGAGCCACGAGACTCAGAGTATCTCCTGCACTAAGGTATTCCACTGTTAGGTCTGGGTTTCTCAGTGCTGGCCATATAACCAGAGATTCACACATGCTGGGTATATGAGCTACCACCAAGCAGCAGGCCAACTGCCTTGTTCTTGTCCTTGTTCTTGTTCTTGTTCTTCCCAGAGGAGAAGCATGTTTATACAGGGTCATAATGTTGTGGCATCGTCCTGCAGGTCCAGTTGTCCCTCCGCTGTCTCGTATGGAGTCCCCAAGGTTCCCAGAGGAAACAGTCCTCATCACTGGAGGAGGAGGATATTTTGGCTTCCGGTCAGTTCATCTACAAAATACCCTCATGGAGTTCTTCTATTGGATAGATTTCAATTCTCCAGTTTATATGCATGTACATGTTTAGATCGTTCTAAAACAAAGTGAATTACTGTACTCACTGCTCAGGCTTGAAAATGGAAAAACAGATGTATTCCACTTCAAGAAACATTATTTTAAAAACCTGTAAATTGGGGCCTGGTGACTATTCATGTCAAAGATAATGTTCTTTTTTAAAGATTTATTTATTATATTTATATAAGTACACTGTAGTTGTTTTCGACACACCAGAAGAGAGCATCGGAGTCTATTACAGATGGTTGTGAGCCACCATGTGGTTGCTGGGAATTGAACTCAGGACCTTTGGAAGAGCAGTCAGTGCTCTGAACCACTGAGCCATCTCTCCAGCTCCATCATGTTCTTAAAGACAACTGTATTCATTTTTTTTCTCATCACTGGGATCAAACATATAACAAGCAATTTAAGGGGCAAACGTATAGCTGGACTCATGGTTTAAAGGAATACAAGTCATGAGGGTAGGAATGTGAGGCTACTGTTCACAGCGCCCCCAAATGAGAAAGCAGAAAAGCAACAGGAGGCTGGGTCTGTCTATCAAATCCCAAGGCCCGCCTCCGACAGCCTACTTTCTCCAGCAAAACAAACAGCGCCACCAGCTGGGTACCAAGTGCTTAACGACCTGAGCCTGTGAGAGAGATGGCTCACCTTTAAATCACAGAAGGCACTCTGTCACAGAGACTTTGTTGTGGTTCACATTGTTGAGGGGGATCCCTGTTTATTCAGAATCTAAATAAGACCTGTAGCGATGAATATGCTAAGTGACTCAGGATGAGTTAACTTGACGCGGGTGAGCCCTACCTTATTGGTAACTTATTTCCTACACGTTTTTTAGACACAGCCAAAGGGTGACCTGACCTAACCCTGATCTTTCTCATCTCAGTCTCGGCTGCGCTCTGAACCAGAAAGGAGTCCATGTGATTCTATTTGACATCACCCAACCAGCCCAGAACCTTCCAGAGGGAATCAAATTCGTCTGCGGAGATATCCGCTGCCTCTCTGATGTGGAGACTGCTTTCCAGGATGCTGACAAAGTTGCGTGCGTGTTCCATGTCGCCTCTTACGGCATGTCTGGGAGGGAGCAACTGAACAAGACCCTGATCGAAGAGGTCAACGTGGGTGGCACAGAGAACATCCTCCGGGCCTGCCTGGAGAGAGGTGTGCCCAGTTTAGTCTACACGAGCACATTCAATGTCATCTTTGGAGGTCAAGTCATCAGAAACGGGGACGAGTCTCTGCCTTACCTGCCTCTTCACCTGCACCCGGATCACTACTCCAGGACCAAATCCATCGCAGAGAAGAAGGTCCTGGAAGCCAATGGCTTGGCCTTCAAGCAAGGCGATGGTATACTCCGGACCTGCGCGATCAGGCCAGCCGGCATCTATGGGGCTGGGGAGCAGAGGCACCTTCCCAGGATAGTGAGTTACATTGAGAGGGGCCTGTTCAGATTTGTGTACGGGGAGCCCCAGAGCCTGGTTGAGTTTGTCCACGTGGATAACCTGGTGAAGGCTCACATTCAGGCCTCTGAGGCTCTGAAAGCCGATAAAGGCTACGTTGCCTCCGGTCAACCCTACTTCATCTCAGATGGTAAACCCGTCAATAACTTTGAGTTCTTTAGGCCACTGGTCGAGGGCCTGGGCTACACATTCCCATCCACCCGCCTGCCCCTAACCCTCATCTACTGGCTTGCTTTCTTAGTAGAGATGACCCACTTCATTGTGGGCAGGCTCTACAACTTCCAGCCCTTCCTCACCCGCACCGAGGTTTATAAAACTGGCGTCACACATTACTTCAGCTTAGAGAAAGCCAAGAAAGAGCTAGGCTTCGAGCCTCAGCCATTTGACCTGCAGGAGGTCGTAGAGTGGTTTAAAGCCCATGGTCACGGCCGAGGGGCTGCAGGTCAAGACTCCGAATTTATGCTGTGGGATGGAATTCTGGTCCTACTTCTGGCCCTTTCAGTTCTTACCTGGATCCCTCCTTCCACAATCCTGTCCATATGAAGAGAAAAGCTAACTACAGGAGCTGAGCCTCCTTTCTGGGATGGGGTTCAAAGATGCAGGTTTTGAAAGATGTGTCACATTATCTGGTACCATTCCTGGGTGGTCACATTACTTCTTAACAGTGAGTCTTTAAACTTCATGGCCAGGAATGGGTTACCTCCTGATGAGTCGTTGATCAGGGAGACTCCTGAAACCTCCAAAACAGTATTGGCTGTGGCTAAAGCTCTTGGTTGCCCACCAGCAACTAGCCAGTAAGGCTCTAGTGCCTAAGGTGCCATACACCTTAACTGAAGCACATAAAGAGATCCAGCTGGAACTGAACTGGAAGCCTCCTGCCTGCTTGCTAGATTTCATAGTTCCAGAAGGGTCTATACAGGCTGCTGGAGTCTCATTCAGCTGTGGACCCTGCATACAGCACTACCAATACTGGGGAAAGGTGTATCCTCTAGTGCAACAGCAGCATGTCTGTTAGGGGACTAACCAACTACTTCAGAATTGAATTGGAGGCTGGCTCCATGGGAGGGAGAGTTTGTTTCTGGTGCTGTAAACCTGGCCAGAGGCTCATGGATAGAGAGGTCATAGGCCTCCCGCTGTTATTTTTGCCAGATAGAGAAGCTGTGCCCATGAAGCTGCTCCTTAAGCTCTTACGTTTATATCTGTAGATTAGTGCTACCTTCAGCTATGATCAAAGATGCTTCTCTCTGCCGTGGGGGCCCCAGTTATACTTCTGAGATTCATATCCGGTCCAAGTGCTGAGGGTTGAGTGTTTATCCATAGATAGGACATCAGTATCACTCCCCCATAGTCTCACAGGACTCTGTAGCTAAAGGGGTGGGAAGGATGCGAAAGCTGGAGGAAGGTAGGGGGTGGGCACTGGGGAGTCTCTCTCCTGAGAATGAAATGACTACTGTCCTCATGACCTAACGGTAGCTGTGATGCTACTAGACTCCATACAATGAGGCCTGTCACCATTCTGCCCTGGGAAGGAGAGAAGCTCATGATACCTACTCCTCCCTGAAAAGCTGAAGGTAGCTGATTGGTAGTTTCTGGGGAGGGGAGACAATTTCTCTAGTGGTTTAGCAACTTCTAAGTTGTCCCATGCTCCTGTAAGCAAGCTTAATGAACCTCTCTGGGACACACACACACACAACACATACAGTTTAGAAAGGAATATAGTTGGGAAGAGACTGGGAATGGGACAAAAGAGGGTGTGGGGGTGAATCCGATCGAACTACATTGTATACATGTTCGAAAATGTCATAGTGAAACTCTTATATGCTTAACCCACGCTAATAAATAAAAAGGAAAATTGACTTACTGGGTTACATATTCACTACTTTCCTCTGTCTCAACTGACCCTGTTGGGACACAAGAAGACAGAAAGGTAAGTTGGAAGCTTGGTTTCTGTGTCCTTGAACCCTAGCCAAGTGCAGCAGGAAGCCACTCTGAAGCCAGGAAAGGGTGTGAGCTGGGTTAGGAATGCTAGCTTAGGTGTGTCAGAGGCCAAAGAAGAACCCAAGTTCACCTCATACACTGTGAGTGCATAAAGCAGTGAGATTCAGACTGATCTGGAATAGCCCACACTGAGGCTTGGGGCTTATCCCTCACAGACCAATCCCAGGGGAAAGTGGCACTTCCAGGGAGGAGCTAGCTGTGCATAGCATAGGTTTTAGGGTCCTCTAAAAACCTCCACCCTTGGTGGTACAAGGGCATTTGTGTTGAAGCAGAGAGATAGATAGCCTGCTGCCTAGGGACTTTCTGAAGATTAAATTAGATGTTTACAGCACACACACACACACACACACACACATACATACACACATACATGCACATACACTCATACATGCACACACAGGCACATACACACACATACATACATACATGCATATACACATGCACACATAGGCACATACAAACACACACATACATGCATATACACATGCACACATAGACACATACACACATGCATGCACGTCACCATTGTTACCAGTATTGTCACTGTACATTCCTTCCAAAGGGTCTCTTCCTGGGAGCATTCTCTCCGGAGGGCCTATTGTTGCTGAAGTTTATGGAATGTCTGTGAGTATTCCCCCAGGAGCCCTCAGCAGTGTGCACTGTGTGAAATCACACTGTAGTAGCTCCCCTGCAGTGCTGCTTGCTGGGGAAAGTGTGGGCTCTCAAAGCAGCTTCCAGTGAGGAACAGCAGTCGCATTATCTGGCCACCCAGTGAACTGCCGTAGAAGATGTTTATATTACACAGTTGCCTAGGAGCCAGAGGAAGGAGAAGAAAGTCTTTGCTGTGCACCTGTCTCATCGGCAGGAAGGCAGTAGTGAAGCATGGTGGGATGTTGCAGTGGACGGTACACAGTTATTCCGGGAGAATTTGAGAATCTAATAGCTGCATGGTCTTTGCTGAATGGAGGATTGATACTTTGGGACATGTCCTGAACTTGGTGCCGCAAGGCACACATCAACAACGTTTATCTGTCTTTACCAACCTTTGGAGAGCTTGGTTGCCTATGTCTTAGAAATTGAACCGACCACACTGGCCCTTTTTGTGAAGTAGTCTCACAGTGGCTTGTTGAGAACATAAAGGATGAAGTGTTGGGGTGCTCTTACCCACAAATCCCCCCATAAATAGGAGGGCCTCACTGCTCTTAGAACAGTATGTTTGTAGCCTGTCTCTAGGCTCTCTGAGGAAGGTGGCTCAACTATCTTAGGCTTTCAGGCTAGGAGCACTACAAGAGGACCATGTAAGAGGGTTATTTACACACAAGGCAGGTGCCACTGTCACTGAGCACCACCATGGGCCCCCCTCAGAACATGTTCTAAACAGCATCTCACTTAGAGCTTTCGGGATGCCCCGTCACATGATGCAGGAAAAGGTCTCAACATGTCATAGGAGCATTTCTACATGACTGCTAAACATTGCCATGATGTAGCTTTTTGTGTCCTATAAAACAGGTAATCCAGGAGAGTGAGGTGGGTCTTAACTGTCACAAACTGTCACCACATACACACACACACACACACACCAGTAGCAGTAGAGATCAGCTTATCCATGTGGGAGAGGAGTGTCTTGGGAGTGTTGGGAACTGTCCTGGAGTCTGGGCTCTGACCCCCACCACTACATCACTGATGCTCCAGGACAGTAACTTGAATCTGCAGGTTACTACAGATGGCCTGCATCCTGCTTGCTCCAGACACCTCTTCACGTTCCATGTTCCTTCAGTAGACCTGACAGTGCTCATTACAAATGTAATTATTCTGAACACTGTGCTTCCCATTAGTCTTGTTGCCCTTCATTCAATCAGACAAAAGTGCCACCCACTGATCTCTTTGAGATGAATGTTCTACTGGAACAGGTGCCCAGACCACTGAGGGACCATGCCCTAAGTTCCTGTAAACTCTGTCGTCTGAAAGGCCACCACATGAGGTCCGAGGTCTAAAAAGATCTCACAACCATAAACTCATTCACACACCACAATTCCACAACAAAGTGTTAATGTTAATGTCCATGTGAGACATTAACTGGTCAAATCGCTTAGCTCTATTCCATGGATATGACCATGAGGGTCATACAAGGGGACAGCCACCAGATGGCGGAGGTTATGAGAAGCCAGGGTTAGCCTACCACACATCTGGTGGGCTGTGTGTTTTCTCCTTCCTTGTAAGGGTAAATACACCTTCTGACACGTAATTTACAGTCCCCAACCTTCACAAACAGCCCATCATGGTTCAATCACATGTTAGCTAAGTCAAGGCTAGGAAAGACCCAGAAGGTAACTGGAGACATTTCACACGGGATATGGCAACAACTGAAGATTCTGTGGAATGCTCAGGAAAGTAGGAGGGGATAGGATAGAGTGCAGAGTGATCGGCACCCTCCCCACAGATAGGCTGAGGCCGACCGAGTCTTTGAATGTGTGTGTGTGTGTGTGTGTTCCAGTATATTGATGCGTCGGACACTCACCATGTAGAATCGGAAGTTAACCTTGTGTGTCGTTCATCAGCAACTATCCACCTTTTTTCTTGAGTCAGGGTCTCTTTCTAACAAGCTTACAATTTACTAAGGCAGGCTGTGACAAGAACTTTAAAGACAAAAGCCCCAGCTGCCACTTCCATAGGTATGAGCGCCCCTGCAGGCCTGACCAATCAGAAGGCTGCTTGTAGTCACCTGACCAAGAAGACCCATTCAACATCCTCCTCTCAACTTTCCTCCCAGCACCTGATCCCCAGGGCTGCAGGCACTCCAGAGATAAGTCCTACCTGCTCAGGTTGCTGAACTGGAAGGAAAAGTGGTTAGAGCTATTGTACTTCTCCCTCCCTGAAGAGAGAGGCCTGAGCTCCATTGATGGCGTCTGGGCTCCGGGGTCACTCGAAGTTGGAGAGGAGAAGAGCCTTGCTCACGTCACTGTGGCCTTGTCACCCGCCTGACTTCAACAAATTCCATCCGCAATCACCTAAGCCACGAGTGGCAGCGTTTCTGCGTGGGACTTTTTAAGTTAGGTTTCCCCCTTGTCTTAGGGTCTCCATGGTTTCTAAGCACCTGGACCCAAGTGAGCTCACCTGTGCTCTACGTTACTCTAGTTTGCCTCTGTGCCCTCTTCCTGACAGAGGGGGCCTCTTTTGATGACAACTGCGGAACTGAACACTCTCTTGAGGTTTTCTTCCTGAAGTGGTTATTTCTTGGCTTTCAACCACGTTTGAGTTGCGTTAAGCAAATCACGTGGATTTGGCCAATTAAACAGTCTCTCCTTCTATAAAAAAATGAACAAAATGTCCTCTTGCCTGTAACACAGGCACAGCATCAGGGCAGGAAATAGGCCTGTTCTGTGTACTGGAACTCAGCCTCTGTATCATATGTGCGGTAAACTCTGCTGAGGAAGTGGATATACTGTCAGCCAGCTAGTGTCCCCTCTGAGATCACCACTAATGACTCTTGCCTGTGACTCTCAACTCTACCCAGTAAAGACACTCGAAGTCCAGTTAAAACTGCAGGTTCGGAGATATCTACAAAACAGCAGGTGAGTGAGCTCTGAAATTGTTCCTTTCCTCCTGAGAACCTGAAAAAAAAATGAGGGCGAGGAGATGGTTAGGAAGAGTGACGTCAGAAAGCTTTGTGTGTACTTTACAGTTGGAAAGCTGCCCCCCAGGCATGTGCGTGTGTGCATGGTGTCTAAATATGCTTAGGCCATGGGAAGTGGCTATGAGGAGGTGTGGCATTATTGGAGGAGGAGTGGTCTTGTTACAGGAAGTGTGTCACTGTGGGGGTGGGCTTTGAGGTTCCTATTCTCTGGCTCTTCCCAATGCAGAAGAGAGCCTCCTCCTGGCTGCCCGTGGAAGCCAGTCTCTCCTGGCTTTGAGTCTCCTTCATCGGGTGCCATCTGCTTTTCATTGAGGAACAAGGTCTCTCATGACTGGAACTCTCACCGGCTACATTGGCTGCCCATTTGGTACCTATCTCGGAGCTTAGACATGCACACCACCATGCCTGTCATCTTCCAGACGTTCCAGGAATCGAACTCAGAGCCTCACACTTTCAAGGCAAGCTTTACAACTGAGCCATCTCCCCAGTCCCTCCAGGTGGCTTTGTGTCTTCCACCAAGGAGGGATAAATGGTTCTAGACAGCAGATACAGGTGCTCTTGCAAGATGCTAAGTGGATTGCCCCTGAGTCCTTGTGGGCCCACTCTTTCCAGTGATTGGCTCATCCGGTACTCAGTACCCTGTGACTGAGTATATAAAGGACCAGAATTGATTCATAAAAGACCTGGAATTCTAGTGACCTCTTACCACTTCCTTTGAGCAGGGCCAGATCGTTTTGTGGCCTGTTCTCTCTCTGGCCATCCTGGAGAACCTCCCTTCAGCCAACAGGATTCTTCTGCAAGCCTATCTGCTTGAATCTGATTTACCTGATTTTCCTGGGCTGTAGCCAATAGATGCCCAGGAGTAATCCAATCCATGATTGTTGTTTGTTTGTTTGTTTGTTTTGTGAGGTTTTTGTTACATTTTTACTTTTTATGCCTTTTGTTTGTTTTTATTTTTGTGTTGTTTTGTTTTTGAGAGAAAGAGATGAGGAAGTTAGGTGTTTATAGAAGTATGGAAGATCGAGGAAGAGGTAAGGAGAAGAAAATATGATAAAAATATATCTTATAAAATGTAAAAGAAATTTTTAAAAATTGAAGAAATAGGTTCAACCAGTTCACAGCATCTCTAAGCTTTGTGGATCTGTCACTGTCCCCTCCTGTGTTTTAGAGACCCTGGACACCAGGAAATATAAGACACTATGTCACTAAAACACATAATTGTGACCAAAGCCAAGCCTAACTCATTACAAAATTACTCAGAGCAAAGAGATCTAACAAGAGATTTATCCATGGAAATGTATAATGTTTTATTACTCAGAGAGCTGGTTGGAACAAGCCAGTTATTAAAAAGTTCATTCCTAACATCTAGAACTTTAATCCTGGCAAGTAATTTCAATATTTTTCTCTCCAGTGGAGAGAAATGGAGCCTCCAATGGAGCCTCATGGGAAAAAGCCTTTACTGTCTACACATGTGTGTGGTGTGTGTTGTTGTTGTTGTGTCAGTCTTTGGTGCTCCTGACAGCTCCTAGGCTCATGTCTGAGATAGACAACAAGTCTTTTTGAAGCTTTCACAAGGAGTTACTCAGTGTGTTTCTACGGTAATTGTCGCAGGATATTTGATCACACTGTGACCCCCAAGATTGTGTTATCATTTAAGAAAAAGCCCTGTTCCTATGGCTCAGCCTTAGCACACACCTTTCACCCCTCTGGCTGGAATACAGACATGCCCTTGGTACACACCTTGAATCCCAAATAATAAAGGTAAAGTTAGTTTGTAGAAGGAAGCACCTGTGTTTAAAAGTGACGTCTACTTGAGTGGCAGTAAAAATGACGAATCAGAGAAAGATCTGACAATAGGATACGCCCAGCTCTCATTAGAAGAAAGAGGAAAGGGAAGTTACTTGAGGGGCAGTGCAGAGAGGGAGGAGGATGGGGAGGGCAGAAAGTGGGAGAGAGAAAGGGCAGTTTTACAGAGATGTTGCAGAGAGAACAGACTAGACACAGGTAATGATAGAAAAAGCCAGAGAATGAGAAAGAGCCAGAAGATTAAAACAAAGTTAGTTTGAGGCCAAGCAGAGCAATCCATTGAGAAGCTGAGAGAAGCCAGGTTGAATCAATCAGCTTGGAAGAGGAATTTGAGCCAGAACAGGTGAGTCGAACCAGCCAGCCAGAGCTCAGAAAGAACAAGGGTGAGCTTATTCAGCAGCAAGTCTCAGAGGCTGACAACATTCTGGGCCTAGGTTAGATTGTACAGAGGCTAGAAGCTTCCAGGACTAGGCCCAGGTTAGCAGACTGAGGCAGTGAGCCTTGGATATGACAGTTACTACAGGGGAATAAAAGATAGCTTTACAGGGAATTACAGCCAACCGCCCCCCCACACACACACACTTTATTTTGCTCACTGTGTTCAGCATGAGGATAATGACATGTTAGCCCATCACCCCTGCTCACTAAAGCGCTCAGCTTTCCATGCTCAATGGGCAATGGTTCCTGCTGGTTAGAAGCCCATGCTGTGCGGCGCTCTCTGTATTTCTGGGTTCATTGGGTTTTCTCAGCACCATAACAACTCGGTACATTATTACCACCTGTTTGCATGGGATGAGACTCGTGCTTGAGGAGGTGATAGGCTTTTCCCAGTGTTACCCAGTTAAGTGACCAAAGCTTGGACCAGGCCTACTTGAGTTTCAGAAACCCAAATTTTCTCTCTCTCTCTCTCTCTCTCTCTCTCTCTCTCTCTCTCTCTCTCTCTCTCTCTCTCTCTCTCTCTCTCTCTCTCTCTCTCTCTCTCTCTCTCTCTCTCTCTCTCCTCTCTCCCATTCTTTCTTAATGGGGTCTCATGTAGCCCAAGCTGGCCTCTAACTCACTATGTAGCAAAGGCTGACCTTGAACTCCTGATCTTCTTGCTTCAATCTTTTAGGTGCAGGGATGGCATGGACCACCACACCTGGACTATCACAGCTGGAACACCACAGCTGGAACACCACAGCTCTGAGGATAGAGCTCAGGTCTTCATGAATGCTCAGTGAGTAGTCTCGTAACTGAACTATACCCTCAGTCCCCCAGACTCTTAGCTGCCATTTTTAAAGTGGCTCTATCGTCTCGGTATGGCACAACCCAAAGCCACATCACACCAGCTGCATTGGTGGCAAAGATAAACTGTTCTGTTGCAAAAGGTAAGCATCTGTAACAAACTTGTAAGTTGCATCAATAATCAATCAAGGTATGAGTCTATGGCAGAGACAGGGAAGCTGTGTGAAAGGCTGAAGTCCTGCCTACTCTGTGGGGAGTGTGGCATGCTACAGTCGGGTCTGACCCTCTTTGGGCATTCTCTAAGACTTTCTCTGGCATCTAACCATGTGCTGCCTGTGCCTCAATCTCCCCTCTGAATCACTGGGGAGCAGAGCTATAGTGGGTTGGCATCGTGTTGCTTGTATTTTAGTGCTAATTTGGGGTCCCCGAGACTGGTTACCCTAAAGATGAGAGAGTCCACACATAAGTCGTTGAGTGACTGTACTGGTTAGTTTTGTGTGTCAACTTGACACAAGCTGGAGTTATCACAGAGAAAGGAGCTTCAGTTGAGGAAATGCCTCCATAAGATCCAGCTGTAAGGCATTTTCTCAATTAGTGATCAAAGGTGGGAGGGCCCCTTGTGGGTGGTGCCATCCCCAGGCTGGTAATCTTGGGTTCTATAAGATAGCAGGCTGAGCAAGCCAGGGAAAGCAAGCTAGTAAGTAACATCCCTCCATGGCTTCTGCATCACCTCCTGCTTCCTGACCTGCTTGAGTTCCAGTCCTGACTTCCTTTGGTGATAACAGCAGTGTGGAAGTATAAGCTGAATAAACTCTTTTCTTCCCAACTTGTTTCTTGGTCATGATGCTTGTGCAGGAATAGAAACCCTGACTAAGACAGTGACCCTGCCTGCCCCACTCTTTATTTGTGATTGATAAAGATGTCAACAGCCAACACCTGGGCAGAAGAGACATAGGTGGGGTTGCAATTTCTCAGGTTTGGGGAGTGTACTGGCTCGGTTTGTGTAAACTTGACACCGCTGGGGTTATCACAGAGAAAGGAGCTTCAGTTGGGGAAGTACCTCCATGAGATCTAGCTGTGGGGTATTTTCTCAATTAGTGATCAAGGGTGGGAGGGTGCCCCTTGTGGGTGGGAACATCTCTGGGCTGGCAGTCTTGGGTTCTATCAGAGAGCAGGCTGAGCAAGCCAAGGGAAGCAAGCCAGTAAAGAACATCCCTCCATGGCTTCTGCATCAGCTTCTGCTTCCTGACCTGCTTGAGTTCCAGTCCTGACTTCCTTCAGTGATGAACAGCAATGTGGAAGTATAAGCCAAACTTTCCTCCCCAACTTGCTTCTTGGTTATGATGTTTGTGCAGGAATAGAAACCCTGACTAAGATAAATTGGTACCAGCATTTATCTTAGTGGGGTATTCCTGTGACAACCTGATCATGTTTTGGGGAGGACTGTGGAAGGACTTTGGAACTTTGGGCCAAAAGATCCATTCTGTGTTAAGAGCTCTGTGGAATGTTGTGTAGGAGCTTGGAAGATAATGTTGAGAACAGAAGATGGAGGCCTGGCTTGTGAAATTTCAGAGGGAAAATTAAAGACTCTTTTCAGGGCCATTGTTACTTTGATTGTGAAGATTCTGTGGTTCTGGTTAGCTGGGGCTGAAGAATCAGCTGTGATTAACAAGATACCAGAACTAGTAAAGTGAAACCTTTGTATTACTGGGACTATTGATGCTGGTTGGCTGGAGCTAAGAAATTAGTGGTGATTAAGAAGAGACCAGCATCATTGAGGTGACATCTTCTGGGAAGTGTTTTCTGAAAGCACAAGGAGGCTGTGTTCCAGAGATAGCCAAGGTTGTACCTTGTGCTGTGACTGGACTTAGTATTGTGTAAGAGTCACCCAGGTGGTACTGGTTTTGGAGGCATGAAGGGGTCATGCAGAGCAGCTGAGGCCACAGAAGCACCATGCAAGGCCATGGAAGGCCATTGGTGAAGGTGCAGCCTCAGTTGCAATTGATGGCCCAGGACTGAAGGGGTCATGCAAAGGAGTTGAGGCTTGCCACCATGAAGAGAGCCTATGATAGGCTAGTGTTGAAGCCTAGTTATAGTGGAAGATAGCATTTTGGAGATGCCAGTACCATAAGATGACCACCAAGAACAGGAGCAGCAATGGAGTACAGGCATCTGGAGCCTAGAGGACAACGTGTGTGCTACAAAGGGCATGGCTGGAGACGTGACCCAAGCCCTTGGAGGAGCCCAGAAGATGGTGAGTTGGGTCCCAGACATTGGATGGTTGGAGATTGAATTTTGCTTTTGATTGTGACTGTGCCCTGATATTTTTCCCTCTTAAAGGAAGTTTTTTTAGTGAAGCCCACAGTTAAGAGACTTTGAATTTTAAAGTACTTTGTATTTCAAAAGATACTGGATATTTTAAAGATATTGAACTTTTAATATGTAAAGACTGTGGGACTTTTAAAGTTATTTAGATCTTGGGGATGAATAAGAACTAAGGGTTGAGGCTTACTAGTGTTTGTGTGTCAGGTTGACAAGGGGTCAATTGTACTGGCTAGTTTTGTGTCAACTTGACACAGCTGGGGTTATCACAGAGAAAGGAGCTTCAGTTGGGGAAGTACCTCCATGAGATCTAGCTGTGTGGTATTTTCTCAATTAGTGATCAAGGGGGAAAGGCCCCTTGTGGGTGGGACCATCTCTGGGCTGGCAGTCTTGGGTTCTATCAGAGAGCAGGCTGAGCAAGCCAGTAAGGAACATCCCTCCACGGCTTCTGCATCAGCTCCTGCTTCCTGACCGGCTAGAGTTCCAGTCCTGGCTTCCTTGGTGATGAACAGTAATGTGGAAGTGTAAGCCGAATAAACCCTTTCCTCCCCAACTTGCATCTTGGTCATGATGTTTGTGCAGGAATAGAAACCCTGACTAAGACAGAGAGAGAAAGGACCACAAGGAGGAAGGAGGAGGAAGAAGCCACCATAGATGAAGGAAAGAAGAACATGCAGGAGAGGAGAAAGGATAGCCGCCATGGGTTAGCTGAGCCATAAAATCGTGGCCATGTGGGCAGACCAATTGGAGTTAAGAGCAGCCCAGATAAAACATAGTAAATAATAACTGATAATTTGATTTGGGGTTATCGTTAGGAAAGTACATTCTAACAGCATGGAGGGTAGGCAGCTGCCCAGCTATTGTGGGGCTTCAGGCATATTAAGAATATAAAGACCATGTGTGTGTCTTTCATCCTGGAACTCAATGAACAAGGCAAGGTAGAAGCCCCGGGCGGGGATTTTTAATAATTGTCTTCCCTGTAGTCTTGAACCACTCTGAAGGTGGGACACAGACAGGAGAAAACCTTGCAAGACATAGACATGCGGCATCCAGCTGGTGTAACTCCCCCTAAATGCTGACATTGTGCAGAAATGCAGCCTTCCTTCAGGGCTCCAGGAATGCCTGAGGCTTTGCTTCTAAGAATCCTTTGGAAGTGGGGTTTGGGCATTTGCTAGCACTTCTGAGGGTCTTTCTAGGACCTACCTCTTCTATATGTGTTCATGAATATACGTATGGAAGCCAGAGGACAACCTCAAGGGTCATTCCTCAGGCACCATCCACCTGGTTTTTCAAAACAGGTTCTAACACCGGCCTATAGATGGAGTGGTAAGTTAGGCTGCCTGTGATGGTCTCTGTATATACTCAGCCCATGGGGTGGTACTATTGGGAGGTGTGGCCTTGATGGAGTAGGTGTGTCACTGTGTGCATGGGCTTTAATACCCTCATCCTAGCTCCTGGAAGTCAGGATTCTGCTAGCAGTCTTCAGATAAAGATGTAGAACTCTCAGCTCCTCCTGTCCCATGCCTGTCTGGATGCTGCCATGTTCTTGCCTTGATAATAATAGACCGAACCTTTGAACCTGTAAACCAGCCCCCAATTCAATGCTGTCCTCATAAGAGCTGTGTTGGTCATGGTGTCTGTTCACAGCAGCAACACCCTAACAAAGACAGCTGTTCAGTCAACAAGCCTCAGGGTTCATCTTATCTTCAGTTCCCAAGTACTGGGGTTCCAAGCATAAGCCATTGCTCCTGTTCGGTTGGGTTTGGTCTGGGTAGGTGCTGAGCAATTAGCTCACATCCTCGTACCTGAGCAGCAAACATTTTACCGACCGAGCCATCCCCACAGCTCCCAGGATCCATCTACCTCTTCCTTTCAGTGTGACTTTCCACGATTACGCCCCTCATCTGTAAAGCGGAGATAATGCATCGCCGCTATCTCCCCGGGGAGACTTGTACGGATTAAACGACAAGCAGCCCTTCTGTATCCTGCGCATGGGTCCTTAATTAAGAATGGCTCCTCTGGAAACAGTGGAGGGGTTCGAGTGAGAGAGCTGGTGGGATTGGTAAGGCTTCGAGGCATATGAGTCAGTTCTGAGGCAGTCAGACAGACGCTCAACACACAATTATAAGGATGCCAGGCTGGAGACCGGATGAGGATCGCGGAGCACACAGGTATGACGGAATTGTCTCATCGACTCTCTGCATTAAGACGTTGCTTGTGTGTTTGTTCTGGCTTTGACTGTTTCCACCCAATGTTGCTTCAGGCTCTAAACTGAAAGTGAGAACTTTTTGAAGTCAGGGAGTCCAAGCTAGAGGACAAACGGCAATTGAGATTTTTCTGCTCTGAGATCTGAAATCTAGAGACACCCCTATTGTTTCTTCCCTGGTTTGAAACCACACAGGACTCGGAGTCAACCGCAAATGAAGCATTGGCCTAGCCCTCATTTCTACGTATTTAGAATGCTTTTAAGATGTGTTTATTGGCACACTAACTACTGATATTCTGGTGTGTGGTGTGTTATTTTATTGCATGCTTACTGTGTTTAATGAGCAGATAACAGCAGTTGGCACAGCGATGATGTCTCTGTATTGGGAACAAAATCTTTGATGGCTGTCTTGAAGTGTGTAGTTGAGTCTGCTGAGTGCTCCTGTCCAGCTGTAGAGCATCAATCCGGTTCCTTTCAGCTGTACTCCCAAACACTTTAACCTCTGCACCACCATCACCACCTTCCACCCACCCCTGTGCACGCCCCATCTTCTCGCAACCACTCGCCCAAGGTTCAGTTTTCCTCAGCTTCTGTGTGAGTGAGAAGGTGCAGAAGCAAGCCTGGGGCTGACTCTTCCTCTGAACACAATGTCCTTAAGTTCTACTCTCGGTCCATAAATAAAGCTTTTCTTTTCTTTTTTTTTTTTTTTTTTTTGAAACAAGGTCTCACTATATAGCCCTGGCTATATGGAACTTGCTATGTAGATCAGGTTGGCCTTGAACTTGCAGAGACCCACCTGCCTCTGCTTCTTAAGTGCTGTACTTAATGATGTGCACCACCATGTCTAGTGGAGTTTTACTTTTTATATCTAGGTAATATTTTCCATCTCTGTTTCTAGACCACATCTTATTCACCTATTGGCCCATTAGTGAACATATAGGAAATATTTTTTATTTCTTGAAGGTTTTTTTTTGCTGTAGTTGTTGTTTTGGGGGTTTTGTTTGTTTTGTTTTTTTCGAGATAGGGTTTCTCTTTATAGCCCAGATTGTCCTGGAACTCACTTTGTAGACCAGGCTGGCCTCGAACTCAGAAATCTGCCTGCCTCTGCCTCCCGAGTGCTGGGATTAAAGGTGTGCACCACCACGCCCAGATTTTCTTGAAATTTTTTAAAATTAAACTTAGTTTTTATTTTATTTCCCAGTTATTTCCTTTATATATTTGCTTTTGTTATGTTTTTATTATGATTATTAGCATACATTAATAATACAAAGTATATTACTTTATATCCATACATAAATAAACCATGCATTGACCAGATCCCTCCATCTACCCTGTCTCAAACCCTTCCCTCCTCCCTTCCTGAAGGCCCCACCCCTAATGACTTCTTAAATTCAAGAGTCATCTCTGCTTTGAACTAGTTTGTTATTAAAGAATTATAATAAGTGAATTTCAAAAGAAAATTGTAAAACAAAGATACCAAATAAAAACACCTCTAAATATATTATTTAGATATAAAAGGTGAAACTCTACTACTAAACATGGTGGTGCAAACCTTTAATCCCAGCACTCAAGAAGCAGAGGCAGGTGGATCTCTGTGCTCAAGGCACAGTCACAGGATAACAAAACTTGGTCTTTGTGACTAGTTGAAGACTGAGGGCTGCACAAATCTGTCATGTACTGAGGTTTAGTTGAGTATTTTATGACTTTGTGTCTGTTTGAAATAGAATTCTGTCTTAGTTAGGGTTTTACTGCTGTGAACAGGCACCATGACCAAGACAACTCTCATAAAGACAACATTTAATTGGGGCTGGCTTACATTTTCATAGGTTCAGTCCATTGTCATCCAGACGGGTGCTTGGCAACATCCAGGCAGGCATAGTGCAGGAGGAGCTAAGAGTTCTACATTTATCTGAAGGGTGGTAGGAGAAGACTGGCTCCCATGTGGTTAGGAAAAAGGTCTTAAAGACCACGCCCACAGTGACCCACTTACTCTAACAAGGCCACACCTCCAAATAGTGCCCCTTCCTGGGCCAAGCATATTCAAACCACCACAGATTCCTTCTCTGATTTACACGAACACGTAGGCTAGCTGCTGCGTTTTATATGTTGGTTCCGAGTCCTGTGACCCATCTATCAGTTCGTTTGTTTGCTTGTTTGTTTTGTTTTCGAGACAGGGTTTCTCTGTATAGCCCTGGCTGTCCTGGAACTCACTCTGTAGACCAGGCTGGCCTCGAACTCAGAAATCCGCCTGCCTCTGCCTCCCAAGTGCTGGGATTAAAGGTTTGCACCACCACCGCCTGGCCATCTATCAGTTCTAATAGTCTCTAGGTAGAGTCTTTAGTGGACTTTTATCATTTGGAAAGAAGAATAATCCCCCTTCTCCCTTCCTACTCATCCCTGTGGGCATCCTTTCTCTTGTCTGCTTGCTCCAATAAGATTCTCACCATGTATTGGTAAGAGTGACAGGAGTGGACACCCTTAGCTTATTCATGATCTTAGAAAAGTAAGTCCTTTTCCTCGTTTCTAAGACATAAACTATGACCTTGTCACAGAAGCCTTTACTATATTGATGTGTGATCTTTTTTTTTTTTAACACCAAATTTGCTCAAGACTCTTACAATAAAGGGAAGTTGGATTTAATGAAATGTTCTTTTGCCATCTCTGGCGAAGATCATGTGGGTTTGTTTTTTTGTTTTTTTTCTTGACTGTTTATTCTTGTGTATTACATTTATTGATTTGAGTTGTCTTGAACCTCCTTGCATTCCTGGAATTAAGCCAACACGATTACGGTGTGTGATCTTTCTATTGTGCTGATGAATTTAATCTACAAATATTTTGTTGAAGACTTTTGCCCCTTGATCATTAGAGGTTTTCTTTTGGTTGTTACCCTTGTCCAGGTTTGGTGGGCATCCTGTTGTCTTATTTTCTGTTTGTTTTACATCTCCACATTAGGGTTTATGCGTCTGTTGGAATGACTCCATCTTCCCTTGTGTGTAAAGACTTTCTCAGTAGGCAGCTTTTTCCTTGTGGTGTGAAATATGGTGTTGATTCCTGTGTCATGATGATAAGTATTGTTCCCAGCTGAGCCCTGTAGGGGATCCTTCTCTGTAGCCCCTTTAGCTGGATTTGAGGACCATGTATATCAAATCCATGACAAAGACCCACTGTCTGCAGGTCTTAACAATCATTCAAAGTGGTGTGGCATAGACAACAGAGCATAAGGTTTGTCTTCTATGTAGTTGTCAAATAGTGGGAGTGTAGCCTCTATCATCTGACAGAAGCTTCCTCCGACATCCTGGCAATTAGCTGAGATTTTGAGGCTGGCCATGGTGATAGACTAAAGCCTTTGTCCTCTAATTAGACTTTGGTCCACATCCAAAAGTCCTATTGGGTAAGTAAACACAGCTCCCTCCTGCAGGACTCATGACCAGGCTTGTCAGCAATGAACACCTTGACAAGCAGTATGTGCCTGTGCAGATGACTGACAGGAAGTATCAGGAGACCTGTCTTTCTCCTCTCTGCTGCTCCTGTGAGGGTCACCAGCCAGGAGTGAGACCTCAAAGTTTTCTTCAATGTGCCTGTCTGGAGACCTGTCAAACAGGGAGTTTTTGTCCCTTATTCTTTGGTTGATTGGTTGGTTGGCTTTAAGACAAGGTCTCACATAGCCTAGGCTGGCCTCAAGCTGGCTTACGCAGCTGAGGGTGTCCTTGAACTTCCAATCCTACTGCCTCTACTTCCCAAGTGCTGGATCACAGGAGAACCACTATACCCCGACCCTTAACCTTTCTCTTTTTTCTCCTTCATTTTTTAAATCTTTTTTTATTTTTGAGATTATAATAAAAATACATTTCTCCCTTCCCTTCCTTCAAACCCTCCCATGCAACCCCTCTCCACTGTCCTTTAAATCTACATTTATTCTCTTTTATTGTTACCACATGTATATACATATTTATTCTTAGCTATGACCTGCTTAGACTGTACACGGTTACTTGTCTGTTTTCAGGGCTGAGCATCTGGCAGCCAATCGGTGTGCTCTTTTGTGGGGAAAATCACTCTCTCACTCCTAATATTCTTCAGGGGCCTGTAGCTCTTCATGTAGGACTGAGGCCTCTTGGGCTCTCTCCTGTCCACTTGGGCTTGTCCACTGGCATCAGCCTTGTTCAGTGCGTATTTAGACGGTCATGTTGGTGAGACTTTATGGGCGTAGCTTCTAATATTACTCGGGGACACAATATCACCGCATATTCCCTGATCCTCTGACTCTCAGAGTCTTTCTGGGCTCCCTATCCCAATGTCCCGTGAACCTTAGGTGTGGGAGTGTTTTAAAAGATGTGTCCATTGTGACTGGACTCCACAGTTCTGCATTTTTGTTGGTTGTGGTTTTCTGTAGTGTGTATAGCTGGTTGGGGATTAGGGGGGAAGACCTGGGTATATAGCCAAGGTTTCAGTGGATCTCCAGATCTCCCTCAGGGAAGGGATAAGTAGACAAAGGAACCCCAAATTTTGTTCTAGGAAAAGACATGGGTATCAAACAATCTGTTTCCTGCTGTCCTCAGCCTTGGCACGCCTCCAGAGCCACACGGGGCGTTTCATGTACCTCAGAAGGCTGATTCTGGATAACAGTTCCCTCCAATTCTTTCCATGAGACAGTCTGCACCTCTCAGGTGTTTATGTCCAAGTCACCCTACCTGCAGAGGCAGTATTTCAAAATATCCATGAATCTAAAACTGAGAAGGTATGGAATATCGTAGCTCAGGAGCAGCACAAATTCAGCCCATAGGACCCACCTCCAGATAGCCCCTGGCTATAGCACCTTAAGAGTTTGTGGAAGATGCAGAGAGACATTCACCTGTTTAGGATATGTCTGTAAGGCTCTGGCTTCACCTGAGCAACTTTCTGGGACTCTGTGTCTTCCCCCCACCCCACCCCCATCCCATTACTGGATTTTTAGGGCAAAGGTGCAAGCTCTGGGCGTCCTGTGGACTGGGGTCAGCCATCTGTCCATCCCAGTATGTCCCAACAAATGAAGGAACCGAACAGGGAAACTTAACCAATGTGGCCACATTGAGTCGAAGTGCCCGCCCCCAAGCCTTTCTTTGGGCAACTGACCTGAACTTTCCATTTAAATAGTAGACAAACTGGGGCGGGGTGCAAGAGCTGTGCGTGACAAAATACTGCAGATTGGGGGGTGACCTGGCTTGCTCTGTACCTCAGTCCTGCCTCTGCAAGGTTGTTGAATGTGTTATCACTGTCCTTATTTGATGGAGCAATCTGACAAACACAAACCTCCAGGCTTTGCTCCAGGGCACACCTCTCCACCACCAATATTTGCCCTCCTTTGGAGGGTGGCCTGACATGTGACTGTTGTTCCTGTAATCCAGGGTGACTGCTGGCTCAGGACTGGAGACCTTAGGTGCCTCCGAAGCCCTTCCCTGCCCCTCCCCTGGCCCCACCCCTGTGTGTCTTGGTACCTTTGGCCTTGAAGAGGGATAAGATGAGATAGCTCCTACTAGTTGTCTTATAAACACCACCACCCAGCAAGTGAGTAACCTGTCTGCACTCAAAGTTAAAAACAGCAATGGTGGGATAGGAAATGAAGGGAGAGGTACCGGACTTTCAACCTGCTGAGACATATGTTGCGTGCCCAAATGAGTGAGTGTTTTTTAACAGTAGAAATTCAGGGCCTGGAGAGATGGCTCCATGGGTAGGAGCACTGTCAGCTCTTACAGAGAAGCCAAGTTTGATCCCCAACACCAACAAGGCAACTCACAGCAGTTCTGGAGATCTAGTGCCTTCTTCTGGCTTCTATAGGCACTGCATGCATGTGTTGTTCCTACACAAAACTCTCATACACACATAAAAATTAAAATTGAATAATTATAAACCAGCTTTGAGGGGAGAAAACCTATTTTGTACATTTATAGTAGAATGCACGAAGAAACCCTAAATTCTGGATTGCAGTAGTATTCAGCCATCAATGTGTGTAGAATTTACCTTGCTAAGGAAAGTGTTACCTTTGTCAGTGATTCTCTGAGGTAGCCAGCAACTAGACCGACTGGCTGGTAGGAGAGTGGGTCTTCTGATGTGGGGCAGGCTAAAAGGATGTACTTCATCAAACACAGATAAATACGAGGAAAGACACAGGGTGAAACCCAGGTGCCCAGTTTCTGACTGTATCTATTTATACAAAGAATAGCAGCCATCTGTCAGACTGTAACCATTTGGGCAAATTCCTCCCACAAGCAGCTATTTGCAGAAGAATAAATATTGATACAGATTGTGTCACACAATGCTACATTGATCAAACTCCCAATACCAACATTGAGGTCACAGCAAGATTGCTCATAGGTGCTATAGTTCAGCAACCCAGAGAGCATTTCCATGGTTTTTTTTTTTTAGACATTTTCAATGCATTCAAGTGAACGTTTGTGTTTTAGTAAAGTAGGCACTCCTACATCCCAAAGCACTATTTGTTTCCGTTTCTTAATGGTAAATATTTTGTTTTTCCGTTTCCCCGAAGCTGAGCATGTAATTTGAATGTCTGTCTCTAGGTAGCTCTTCCTTCCAGTGGCCGTCCCTGGAAAAATCAACGTGACAGCTTTAAGCAACACAGTCTTTCCCATTGTGCTGATGGCTCTTGCTAATTTAGGAAACTCAGCTTTGTTGAGAGCCAGCCCTGGTGAGGATGGAGATCACACCTTGTAGAAGTCCTGTTCCCTGTTCTCTGAGGGCTCCAAGGTGTGAGTGTTTCGCTTTGTGATCTATCTAATACACGCTCTTCTTTGGAGCAGGTTCCATGTGCTACTTAAAAGAATCCCCACTCTGCTTCTAGGCTTTGGAAAGTTCACCGTTAACTATCGCACTAGTGATCAGTATTCAGAAAGCAACGCTCAGCTGAGTGTCCATAGGACCCAATGTATGTATCAATGGACAATAATCACACTATGGAAACAACAGGAAGCGTGGGGATCCTATAGACTCAAATACCCTAGACTGTTTGTGGTATATCTATGTGTTGTTCTCAGAATTTTCCTTTGACCCAGTAGTAATTTTTTTCTCAGTCCCTTTGTTAATGGGTTGATGGGATTTTGGACATCAGTTCCTGTCCTTTTTTAAGACGATTATGTCACAGTTGTAATTTCCTCTTTGTTTATTCCCCCCTGCCCCCCCCCACTTTTCTGAGAAACATGAATGCTTACAACAATCGTATTGGCTCTTTCTAACTCTAACCCTCCTTCCGGCCAGCAAATGGAAGAGTGGGCCATGTGTTGATTTATAACTGTGGGATTCTTCAGAGAGTGAGTTGTGTTTGAATTCATAACTGGTTTTCTAAAGAGTGAGTCTTGCTGAAACAAACTTGTCACCTAGAAAAAATATATAGAAATAAAATGGAGAATATTTTTAAAGTGGGGGTGGGGAGAGGAGTGTGACTTTACCCTACTCGTGGCTGAACCCATTCTTCATTTCATTTGGGTGCATAAATAATGAAAAATGACAGGCTTAGAAAACAAAAAGGTTCCAGGCAGACACTGTATTTATCAGATTGTTTTTATTTTTTTGTAATGTAATACAACCATTTTAATGTCACATTAACCATAGCCTCTATGTCTCGCTCAGGTAGTTCTCTGTATATGCACAAGCACATATCTTTCATATAGAATTAAATTTTAGTAATGAGACACTAGCTTGCACAGGCAGCTTTGTCAAGCCTGCTGACATCAGCAATGTGGGTATTTCTGAGGAAGGCTGTTGCTGTGGGCTGAGGCTCTTGAAGGAGGTGTTAGATGTTTTGAAAATCAAAAACCCAAGACAAGGGCTGGAGAGTTGTCCGTGGTTAGGAGTACTTCCTGTTCTTGCAGAGGACCTCAGTCTGTTTCCCAGCACCCACAGAGGGGATTCTGATGCCCTCTTCTGGCCACCTCAGACACTGCACTCACATGTACAAACCCATACTCGGGGCACACATCTACCTAGTTTAAAAATCAATTTAAATTCCCTTTCAAATATTTAAATAAGACCGAAGTCACATCGCTACGTGACTTCTAAACCCCAACTTTGTCATCCTACATCTTTCTGGAATACTCACTTGTACGGCTAGAATGTAGCTCTGGGGTAACCTCCAAGTTCGATATCAGCCATGTACAGGGTAATATGCACTTCTGTTACAATGGAAAAGATCGGAGCTCCTTGTAGCCATTCTGGCTGCTTAATATAATTCAAAATATAACTTAATGGCAATGTAGTATAACAAAATATAACCCACAGACACACACATCAGCAGTCTTAAAGTGTCAACTACCTCTCACATGGTTCTTACTATCCGTGTGTGTCCTGTGAACATTCCTAAATCAACATCTAAATTTTTCCTCTCACACAGCTGCAAAATTGGTACAGTGTAGACACTTCATCTTCACTTAAGAGCAACATTCCTCTTCAGACATCCTCAGGGGGCTCTGAATGACAGACCACACCCTCCCTTCAAAACCAGCACAAAGGAGGCAACTTCGAGTGGGAAGTTTTCCTGTTGTCCCTGGTGCTCTTGGAATTTTTATTTTCATCTCATGCCTCCTCTACCCCCGCCACATCTGAGGTCTAATTACTCTGGGCTTTCATACCACTTAACTGTATCTATTAAACAAAATTTACATATTATCTATCCACTGATCGCCAGGCTCTAAGGCTTTAAATTCTTTTAATTGAGCTTGATCAATAAAAAATACAAGATACAAGTGGTAACACATGAATCATTAAACACAGTAAAAATATACTTTGGAAGCATGAGACAATGGTGCTTCCTTCCAGTGACTCATAGTCCCTGGCTTCGGGTCAGCACTGCCGTTTTAGGAAGGAGCCAAGGCACAATCGCTATGTTCCCCCTTTTACATTTCTTGTGGGGAGGGGTGGCAGTGAGCCCTGCTCACATAGGTCAGGAGACAGAGCTGAGACACTTCAGGATAGCAGCATAAACAGGATCTTCTTCATGGGCACATGTTAGAACATCTGGGTGACTCATTTTTTAAATTCTCAGTGTTAAAAGTCAAAAATTGCCGGGCGTGGTGGTGCACGCCTTTAATCCCAGCACTAGGGAGGCAGAGGCAGGTGGATTTCTGAGTTTGAGGCCAGCCTGGTCTACAAAGTGAGTTCCAGGACAGCCAGGGCTACACAGAGAAACCCTGTCTCGAAAAATCAAAAAAAAAAAAAAAAAAAGAGTCAAAAATCCACCAGATGTTCAGCCCATTCACAAAAGCAAAGGCCAGGAGCCACCATTTTGGGGTCTGGGTGTGAAAGGGCTTGTGTTCTTTTATCCAAGCTTTTTGAAGGTGAGAACGCACCATCTGCTTAGATGAGTCTCAGGAGAGGAAGGGCACAACAGGAAGATAAGAGTCTGCAGGTAATACCTGGTCAATGGCTTTAAGATCTCTGGCCATGGTGACTTTTGTTTCGGTTTTAGCCTGGTCAGGAAACATATAAATGACTAGGTTTTGTTATGTAGCTTTGTAAAAAAGAGCAGCATATGTTGGGGTGGAGCTGGAGAGACCAGGGAAGTTGAGACTAGCTGGTCTTAGAGAGGACGTGGGTTTGGTTTCCTGTGTCCACCCTGTGTGGTTTACAACCACCTCTAACTCCAGCTCCAAGAAACCCAACGCCCTCTGCTGTCCTCTGTGGGTACTGCACCCATGTACACACACTAACCCACAAACACACACATGCACATACCTAAAAATAAAATCTTTTAAAAGGATTTAATTGCCCTCAAACATTTTCTACAATAGACTGGATGCACACATCATGCTAGGCTAGAGGGTCCCAGGGTCACCTTAGAAAATGCAAGCCTCTACACCCTGTTTAATTACTATATACCGACGCATCACAGCACACAAACTGTGCAACTTTGTTTACTGAAGTTTCTCATGCCCTGTGACCTTTACCACCCGGCTTTGTACTTTCTCATGTAATAACCAATGTCCCAAATAATACACAAAGGATGTTGGGCAACCCAGTGTGATACCGACGCATCACAGCACACAAACTGTGCAACTTTGTTTACTGAAGTTTCTCATGCCCTGTGACCTTTACCACCCGGCTTTGTACTTTCTCATGTAATAACCAATGTCCCAAATAATACACAAAGGATGTTGGGCAACCCAGTGTGATGTTGTAAGGGTCTCTGTGATTCATGAAGAATGATACCCCAGACTCAAAATAGTAATGCAGCTAGAAAAAGTGTTTATTCTTCAGAGAACCTGCATGCAAGGGTCCACCATGCATCAGAATGGAAGACAGAGGTGTGGACTTTGCAGGGTCAATTTAAAGCCTGTTAGGGTAGGAGTAGGTGACTTTAACCTTTCTTTCCCTTGGCTGGTTGGCTCTGTCTCCAGGGGTATGGATGCCTTCGTGATTGGTTAAGGCTCTAGGGGATTTTTGCGACTTTTACTGGTTAACTATACTTGGCTCAAGCTAAGTGATGGGGCACCTTTTACAGCTCCTGATTGGCTGCCCATGAGGTTGGCTCAGGCCAGGCAGAAGGGCAGCTTCTATAGATCCTGATTAGCTGCCCAAGACGTTGGCTCAAGCTAGGCGGTAGAGCAGCTTCTACAGCTCCTGATTGGCTGCCCATGAAGGGTAGTTTTCCCTGGAATTGACTTGTTTTGGACTTTTCCAATTATGGGAAACAGAAAAGAAGACCTAGTCTCCCAAACTGCCCATTTGGAGCCTGCCATGGGGTCAGCCTGGCTCTGGCTAATTCTGTCCTCTCAACATGACATCGTCCATGGTCGTTGTCACCAGTGCTGCTACTATCATTCACAATGTCTAGACAAGGACACATGGCACCAGGACAGGCTCAAGGGATCCTTTTGTAAAGGAACTAACTCGGACCTTGACATCAACCACCAAGAACCAAATCAGTGCATGACCCAATCAAGCTCAGGACAAAAGAACCTCATGAGTGCCCTCTAGTGACAGACCAGGAGGAGACAGTTCTTCCCAGCTCACTGGTATGTCTGCTCTGCAGGATACACCTCACTGTAAGAGAGATGCCTCCTGCTGCCTCCTTCCCGCCATCTCTCACTTTCTTTGATACAGCAGCAAAGATACCCATTTTAAGCAAATGAAGACTCCAGCCTTAGCAGCCTTAGCCTTGGACTTTAAAACAGAGCAAGGGGGAGGGAGGATGGATGGGAGGATGGAGGCAGTCCAAGTTCTGCTGTGCACAGGTGACGACACAATACATTACTTGGTCCCAGCCAGCGGGAAGCTGCTACAGAGCCTTCCATGCAGGTTCCACCCAGCCTTTCACCCAAGTCAACCACTGAGCAGGACTCCTTTCCTTCCTTGTCAATTACCAAATGAAATACAAAGTTGGGCTCAGAGGAGTTACAAGATAACACTCCTCCGCTGGGCTCATGGTGGATGTAGCCCCTGAACCCAGTAACAGATGCTTTCTTCCAAGGTCAGAAGACATTATCTTGGAGGTTGGTCTATGATGGAGCTGTGCTCAGGAAACCTGGAAAAATGACAGGACCAGGAGAGAGCTAGTTTTTAATCTTTTCTCCAGCAACACATACATTAAGGCCACCATTTTGGATCTCACCCAGAGGGGAGAGACCCCAGAGGGTTTCTGACCCCAGGTACCACTCTGCCACCTTGGCAGCAGCCTCCTACCAGACTCAATAGGACCCTGGATGTGATGAGTCAGGGCAGATACAACAAGGATATGCGATAAGCTAGCACCCCAACACCCCAATATCACTAGCCATGAAAAAAAAGCCTTTAGAGCAGACTTCATCCTCCATTTCTGCAAATTCCATGTCGATCTGACTAGCCAACTGCTGTACCATTGGTAGTTAACATACATTGAGGTGAGCCCCTGACCAGCCTTTGGGGTCGTGTGGAATACAGTGGGCTTAACTGTAGAATCATTTGCCTCTTAGCTGAAGTCATTTTTTGGAATCTAATGAATTAGTTCCCTGTGTCTCAGCTCAGTTACCTGGGTCATCAGTAGAAGCTTGTTCACCACAGAGGAACTCCTGTTTACTGTACAGATCAGGTATAGAACGCTTAATGGCATGAAACTGTTGTCTTTATTCAATGAGGCTGAGAACAGGGAAGGACAAAAGGCACACAGTTGGGGGATCCTCTATCAGGAGTAGTATAAGTTAAGAACATTGTCCAAGGTGGAAAAATAGCAGGAAGATCTCAACTCCTCCTGCCCACAGGGGTGACTTCAGAATTGTCATCTCTATGGTGAGTGGCTCGGAGAGAGGACGATGAATGTCACAGATGAATCTCTTTCTGGGGGCTCTCCTGTACCCACATGCGCTCGTGAACACCGTCTGCATGCGCGTGCGCGTGGCTTCTAGGAGTAGAATCTGCTGTTGCTCACTCTCTTTTCTCTCAGCCTGAAAGACAGGAGAGTGCGTCCCATCGGTGGGTAACTCCCACCCTACCTCGCAGGTCACTTGTGGCTGAGTGGAGGAAGCTCTGAGCTCCTAGCACACCCCTGAGCCTTGGAGAATGTCCACTTCCCCCTTGGTACTCGGCAATGGCGGCTCTTTAAGGATCCAATGAGATTATACCTGGTGGGCGGAGCTTAGGCAGTGTTCTCAGGAAGGTTAATTCATTTGCTTAAGGTGTTGGGCAGCTTCTAGGTCACTCCGAGACTTTGGGGGATAGGAAGGGGCGTGGAGGGGGCTGGGGGATTATGGATTCACCTACCTCCGGTTGCACTTCTCCTGGTACAGCTGCAGCTGGTTCTCATTAACGTTGAACTCCTTAACCAGGGCATCACGGTTGGCTCCACGCAGGTTCTGGTGCGTGTCGTACAGGAAGAGCTGGTTGTTGAGCTCTTCCTGCCGCCTCCGCAGTTGGCGACAGGAGGAATAGAGTTCCTCTTCACTCTCCTGGGGGCGGGGGTGGGGGAGAACAACCTTGTGAGTGACATCTTCCAAGCCAGTATGGGAGACATACCTTGCGTCTCCCGTGAGTGCTCAGAAGAATGGAGGGTAGAGGTTTTGCAACTGGGGCAGCTCCTGGTGGCCAGGGACTAATTTAAGCAAAGGTGACTTTTGCAACATAATAGAACTTCCTTCCAAATTTGGAGTCTCTCCTGTTGACCTCTGGCCTCTGCTTTATCATCATCACCTACACAAAAGCTAGCAGGTGCCACAGTCCTTGGACTTCCAAACGTGGCTTTGATATAAAACCCTGAAACACACGAGCACTGTGTGTCTTTCTGAGTTGAATCTGCTCATCACTAGGTCAGATCAACTTCTGGCTTTTACATACATTCATGGGTGTCTATGCAGGCATTTGTTCATGGGGAAGAAAGGGTGGCACCGGGTGAGAACAGAGGTGCTGAGAGCAGATAACTTAGTATCATTCAAGGGACTTAAAAGGCAGAGTATGGCTGGGGAGATACTCGGTCCATAAGAGCTTGGGTTGTAAGCATGAGGATGATCCCCTGCACCCACAGAAAAACCCTGACCCGAGTGATACAAGCGTCATGTCCTCTGGGTAGACAAAGACAGGTAGATCCCTAGAGCTCACTGACCAGCCAGCCTGCCGTAATTAATAAGCTCTATGCCAGTGACAGAAGCTGTCTCAAAAACCAAGGTGGGAGCTGGAGAGAAGGCCCAGGCATCATGAGTTCTTGCTGATCCCGCAGGGACCAGAGTTCAGTTCCAAACACCCACATCCCGCAACTCGGAGCCACCCTTAACTCCACTCTAGGGGATCCAACACTATCTTCTAGCACCTGGTCTCACATGCACATAGACACCTGCATACTTTCAGTTGTCTTATGTTAACATTTCTGTGGGTAGCTGCAAGTGCGGGCTGGGTGAAGAGCGGGTGTTTCTGATACATTGTACAACTTCCATAAAGCTGGAGTCTCTCCCATTGACCCCAGCCGCTGCTTCAGGAACTACAATCCTAGGCTTGCTGCCATCTCGTGAATGTCGGCAGCCTCTTCTCCAGAGATGCTCTCTCTTGGTTCATCCATATACAACCCCTCCATAGCAGTGTTGCCATTTGACTGTAGTGCAGTGTTTCTCAACCTGTGAGTTGCGACCCCTTTGTGTGTGTGGGGGGGGGGGTGTCAAACAACCCTTTCACAGAGGCTGCCTAAGACCATCGAAAGACAGGGATATTTACATTATGATTCATGACAGTAGCAAAATTACTGTTATGAAGTGGCAACAAAAATAATTTTATGGTGGGGTTGGTCACCACACCATGAGGGCAATAGCATCAGGAAGGTCGAGAACCACTGCTGGAGTGTCTTGCTGAGTCAGGTCTTTTGGCTTGGCTTCCCACTTCAACCAGCTACCCACACGAATGGGCATCAACTTATTACAGGCTGCTTTGGGGGCCTCTCAAGAATCACTGATGTTCTACATGGCTTCTAGAAGAGCAGATCCTTTCTAGAAAGTTCTCCACCATAAGAATAACTATGGCAACCACAGCTCTAGGAAATGCATTTCCTAAATAATAAGCCTCAGAAGTCAAAACTGCCCCCTTGATATGTGGTCAGCGGAAAGCATCGTGCGTCTGCAGGCATGAAAACATGAGTCTTGCCATTCCTCTCCACCGGGCCCCTGGGTGACCAGTGCACCATCAATGAACAGCGATGCCTGGGACGGGAACCTTTCTTTTGAGGTCTCAACGGCGGGGCTTAAATGCTTCAGTAAATCATGTCATAAATGGATGTGCTGTCAACCCAGGCTTCGGAGTGCAAAGTGGATTTAAGATAATCCTCATGGGGCCCAGGATTTTTAGAACGGTAAACTAGCTCTTCACATATAGCCACCAGCTACATTAGCCCCTACCCAAGGCTTTTGAAGCTTAGCATTGACGTCTCTCTATAGCGACAGAATCCACTGTAGCGTCCAAGAGGCGATTATTTCATCTGCTCTGAGACGGTACTACCCAGCCTCCTTCATCCTTGGTCACACAGCCAGTGACTCTCCTGCATCAGCAGCACCCTCTGCTTCATCTCCTGCTGCGATGCTCTGGAACAGATTCTTAAAGACTAGGAGCCTCCCTGCAGACTGTCATTTTTCCCATCGTAGCTTTCTCAAAGAACTGCAGAGTGGGGACTTCTGTTCAGTGAATGCTGTAGCTGCCTTGATCCTCTAACCAGACCACTGGCGCTTTCTCCATATTGAAATAAGATGTCTCTTTGTGCTTGTAAGAGGAGCTTTCCTGCCCACCCACCCCACACCCTGGCCC
This sequence comes from Mus minutoides, assembly GCA_902729485.2. NCBI lineage: Eukaryota > Metazoa > Chordata > Mammalia > Rodentia > Muridae > Mus > Mus minutoides. The sequence continues at coordinate 3,988,220 of LR749510.1, forward strand.
CAAGAGCCTTTCCCTAGTGTTCACAGCTTGACTGGTTACAAGGCCTGGCTTCTGCTCTGTCCCTGCTCTTGATACCCCTTCCTGGGCTGAACCTATTCTAGCTTTGATCTAAAGTGACAGACATGTGACTCTTCCTGTCCCTAGGACATTTTATTAACTGGCACTCTTAACTGTGTCTTGGGATAAGGAAGCTAGAGGAGGAGAGGTGAATGGCACTGGCCAATCCACAGAGCAAGTGGTCAGAACACACACATTACACTGGCCAATCCACAGAGCGAGCGGTCAGAACACACACATTACACTGGCCAATCCACAGAGTGGTCAGAACATACATATTTACCAATCCAGTGTCTCACATGGGTGCAGCCTACAGTACCCCCAACCAGTCACAACAGCAAGATCAGAGGTCACAGATCTCCACGGTGGCTATAATAATCTACCACATGCTGAAAATTCAAAATAGATCCGGATGGCGCTGGGCCACCCAGAGCTATCAGGAGCTGCTAAGGAAAGCCTGCATGAGGGGCTCCATACAGGGCTGTCCCAAGCCTCAGGTTTCAAAATTCTCAACATGTACAAAGTATAGGAAAGGAAGGTTTGCCTGCATAGGTGTGACATATATTTTATTAGTGATTTTCATGTAATTTTGGCTTCTTATTTAGAATATTTTTCTTTCAGGATTTATTTTTATTGAATGCATATAAATATTTTGTGTGTGCATGTCTGGTGCCCATGGAAGTCATAAAAGAGTCATGGATCCCCAGGAACTGGAGTATCAGGCAGTTGTGGGCTGTCCCATGAGTGCTGGAGACCAAACCCAGGTCCTCTGCAGAAGCAGCCAGTGCTCTTAACTGTTGAACCAGCTCTCCAGCCCTTGGGGTTCTTACCACACATTCTCAACATCTGTCCAACTTTATGGTATCACAGGCAAATGATGATGTCAGGGAGGTCACCATGTTTAAAGGTGACCCAGGACACAATCAAGTTCATAAAGTTCCCAAAACAAAGAAGTAAAGAGATTTGTATCCATTTGCAGAATGCAAAGGTTTACTTCTCAAGTCAAGGTACTGTGGGCTTATTTTTGTGCGGACTGGCTCACCAGGACTATGAAAAGACTTGTCTGTGTCCTGAATCTGAATTAGCTTTTACTTCCTCGGCTTTCCACTGCCACGTCCTTTGGAAACTAAGCATCCTCGATCGTTATATACCATTCCTCAATGCTTTGTAGTATTTTGTATTTCTTAGAATCTCAACGTGTGGTCCAGGCTGGGCTCAAATTTACAGGCTTGGGCAATCCTGCCTCAGTCTACTGAATAGCTGGGACTCCCGGGTGTGCCCCACCCTGCCTGGCCATCTTTAGTTTTACATCTGCATTACTGCTTTTTCCAATACTTTCCCATCCATTTCCAGCCTTTTTGTAATGTGTTCTCAGGCTTTTTTGAAAACCCTAGACTGTCAGATTCTTTCCCATGTCAGAGTCCAGCCATGTTGCCCAGTTAGGTGGAAGAGCTTGCCCACGTCATCGTGCTTACTACACACTCCAACTCCTTTCCTGATCTGTTCCTCTGTTTACCCTCGTGGTTAAGTTTCTGGTGGTGACTTCCTCCCTGCTGTCCCCGTGTGATATGTGAGAGTCCTTTGATTTCAACAATCCCCGTTAAAACAATATTTCCCTTTGACGTGAAGAATGAAGTCTCCCTCTGCAGGGCACTTTCAGCCCGGTCCTTGTCGTCAGAGGTGAAAACCTTTAAGTCATTTATTCTATCTGTTTTTGGTTTGTTTTTTTTTTTATTGTGCTGGTTATTTTTAGTTTCAGATTGCAGGATTTTTCATTATGGTGTGTGTGTGTGTCTCATGTCTCCTTCCTTGATACCATCACAAAGTCTTAACCAGCGTTCTTGCCTCCAGAAGATGCAATTATACCAGGAAATCTCCCCGCTTTCCCACCTCCGCACTTTATCATCTAGAAGTTTGCTTTATATAGGGGGGCTAAGTAGGGGTTCACTTCTGGTAAAATTCAGCAACGCATTTGTGTGTGTGGGTGTGCATAGAAGCCGAAGGTCAACATAGGGTGTCTCCCTCCCTCCATGGCTCTCAACTTTCTTATTTATGTTTGAGACAGCACCTCACAATGTAGCTATGGCTGGCTAGGACCTCGCTATGCCTCTCCAGTGCTGAGATTAAATGTGTACACCACCATGCCTGGCCACCTTACTTTTGAGATGATGTTTCTCTCAGACCCCAGAGCTTAATCAGTCTACTTGGCCAATGACCTCTGAGGATCAGCCTGCTCTCCCACTTTCCCCAGGGGGCACTGGGGTTACAGATGTGTTTGTTGTAGCCTGGCTTTTCCATGGGTTCTGGGATCCAAACTCTGCCATCTCCACAGCCCCGTGAATGTATCTGTACAGTAGCATATCCCTGGTCCCACATGGGCATCCATACTGTCCTACTGTCCTGACAGGAGGGGACTGGACACTGCATTCACTCCCCTTGCTAGTCTGCAGCTGGCATGTCCCTGTCCTCCAGTCTCCAGGGCTCATGAGGACAAGTCCAATACTAGACTTTACCTTATACACACTCAAGCATGTTTGGGTGTGTCAGCCATTTTCTTTTCATCCCACTGAATCAAATGAATGAGCCTATAGAGACTGTCCCTCCACCTGAAGAGTGGCCCATCTTGTCACTTCAGCAATCTCCCTCTCTAATGGTGGTGTGTTCTAGATTCTGAAGTACTTTGGCACTCTGCCTTAAACATAGGCACCTTTCTTTACATTGAAATTGTCTTTGTTTTTGTATTTTGTATTTCGAGTCAGTATTTCTCTGTGCATCCCTGACTGTCCTGGAACTAGCTCTGTAGACCAGGCTGGCCTTGGACTCACAGAGATTCCATTACACGAGAGGTCAGAGTCTGTTTTTTGTTTCCAGTTCCAGACCCTTTTCAAGGGCTCCACGAGGTAGTTCCCAAGGTGCCTCTGACTTCTGTCTTCCAGCTCCACGGCCCACCATCTGCTCTATAGCTGCACAGTGGACCTTTCTTCCTCTGTGTGGGCTAGATTTTTGTTGTTGTTGTTGTTGTTCCATTACAGCTTGGGGCTTTTTCTGGTTGGTATCTATGTCCTGTCAATGGATCTGGGGAAGGAAGCACAGCTGTCCCTCTCTCTTTGGACCTGACATGGCCAAACTCTAGCTGGTAAGGTACCAGGAGGGTTTTCATCTGTCTTCAGGTCCCTCCCCAGTAGAAGAAAAATCATTCTCATCTCAAAAGCTTCCAGCTCAATGCCTGGTCCTCCGGGACTCTGGATGGATGTATATGTGCACCCTTTCCCTACCTCGTGGGTGGTTCTCAGTGTTGTTATTCCTCTTGTTTCATGACTTTCAGAGCTACCAACATAACATAGCTTTTCTCCAAAGAAAGAACACTTCCGCTGGGCTATGTGTGCCTTTAGCTGGAAAGCCACCAAGCTGGGCTTCCCTCTTGCTCCTTTCTCCTACCAGCCCAGAGCAAAGCATATTCCAACCCAACCCAGGCTAATTAGGGAAGCTGTTTTTCTAAATGTCCCCACCAGGTACCACCAGCTTGCTCCCTGATGATGGTCATACTCTGTTCTGTTCCCCAAAAGCACGTCATCTGGGTCCCCTAAATGTCAAGGCCGACCTAAGCCCCAGCCCTGACTTTCAGAAAACATTTTCCCTACAGCAAATGTCCTCAACCTTCCTAATGTCTCCACCCTTTAACCCAGTTCCTCGTGTTGTGGTGACCCCCAACCATAAAATTATTTCCATTCCTAGGCCATAACTGTAATTTTGAATCATAATGTAAATATCCGATATGTAGGATATTTGATATTCGACCCCTGAGAAAGGGTCACTGAAACCCCAAAGGGGTCACGACCCACACGTTGAGAACCATTGCCCCCCTTTTGATTTTTAGCGTCTTTTTATTCTTCGTTCTATTTATTCCACTGCCAAATATCTAGTCCATAGGGAATATTTTTAATCAAAAAAAAAAAAGTTATGTGAAGACCTCTACTATTTACAAAGTCAACAAAGGAAAAAAAAAAAAAAAAAAAAAAAAAAAAAAAAAAAAAAAAAAAAAAAAAAAACCTGCCACCAACTGCAGCGCCCAGGGGCGGAAGAGGGGCTGAGTGACTCAGGGACCTGAAGCTGACAAGACAAAGCAGTCAGGGCTTTGAAAAAAAAAATCACATGCCAGAGAAGGGCTTCTTCAAGCCATCTGCAGAGGGGGAAAGGGCACACACGTGTGAATCCAACTTCACAAATATCACGTGCAGAAAAAAAGAAGAGAGACCGGGCAGAGGAGACAAGCTACAAGCTGGCTATTGTGGGGGGATATATATATATGTGTGTGTGTATATATATATATATATATATATATATATATATATATATATATATATATATATATATATATATATATATATCTTACTCCTTTCTTACCCTGCTCCCCAAATTAAATATAGCACATAATATCATAGTACTAAAACACTCCTTAAAAACATACATTCAGCAAACACAGTAAAGAACCAAGGGTTCTTAAAGTATCTGTGTCGTGTAAATGGCCACCTCAGAAGAGAATAAATTCTTTATTGACAGACTTCCTCAGCTTTAAGCTTTATTTCAACAAACACTTCATGAGAAAACTCCATCAGGGCTCTCGGGGGGATCAATCCCTTGTTCGGAAAAATCTTGCTGGCTCTCGAATCCTGAGGTCACAGTGACATCCAGCAGGGCTGGACCCCCTAGACATCAAGGGGGAAGCCTACCGTACTGCATGTGTGGCCTGCATAGCCTCTGAGAGAGGCCTTCATCCCGGCATGGATGGATGGAAATGCCAACTGGCAGCTGGAGATGGTACGGAACCAGGTGACAGATGTACGATTAAATACAGGCTCAGGAGCCAGCCACCAAAATGACATTTGCACATGCTCAGAGACTTCCTCTTAAAGAGCAGACCTGCAGGAGGGGACTTTGTCTATTCAGAACCTCCTTCCTATCCCCAGAGTCTCTCTCACTCAACAGTTGGGTCCCCCAACATATCAGGGCATCCCTCATCAAAGTAGCCAAGCATAGCTGAGTGCAGTTTTATTTGAAATACATTCACTTCTTCTGCTATCAGTGATTCCTAATAATGTATTGATGATGGTTTGGGGGTGTTTACAACAGCTTTGCCAAGTGCTCTCCGACTGCCTTCCTCAGCCGCATTTGCTGCCTGGTTTTCCTATGAACTGCCTGCAGATGGACTTTATGGGCACAGAGGGGCTGCAGAGCTCCACCTCCCCACCCCCAGGCCACAGAGAAAGAAGCCCGCACACTGAGGTGGGCTGAGAGGCAGGGAGTCTGATTCGGCAAAGCTGCTTCTAGCCTCCTAGGTTTAGGTTTGCGGTTCAATTATCCAGCCCCACTCATTCCGCATCTGGGAATGGAGCCCAAGCGAATAATTCAGACACAAGGGAGATGGGCCTGAGAGCCGGAGGGGTAAATGGGTCCCACCTAAGTATTGGAGGAATACTGAGCTTATGGCCAATCTACTTAATGGCAGAGTGGAATAGGAAGGTGCTTAGAATCTCATTTGAGAGCAGTGGTTCTCAAAGAAGGATGTGGCCACCTGAGGGAGGTGTGACAGTGCCCAGAGAGTTTGTAACTGGTGTGTGAGGTGGGAGCTGCCGCCATCTAGTGGTCAAAAGGCACAGATGCTACTGAACATCTTACAAAGAATATCCTGGTGCCAAAGCTGAATACCAAAGTCAGGGGGCTGGGGGGGGGGCGGTGTCGGGGGTGTGTGTGTGAAATTAATACAGAGGCAGAGGCAGAGGCACCCTAGGAGAAAGGGAAGTGAATGAACTCAATACTGATTTCTTTCTTCTCTATATATGTGATCTGTACTGAGGCACATGTATGTGTAGAAGCCAGGGGTCAATACTGGATGTATTCCTCCATCATGTTGCACTTTGTGTTTGAGACAAGGTCTCTCACAGACCTGGATTTTACTGACTGGCTAGCCTGGCCTGCAGGCCCCAGGAGTCCTCTGCTCTGCACCTCTGTCCTACCATTACAGATCAGCACTGCTGCTGCCTGGCTTTTATGAGAGTGTCAAGGGTCAGAGCTCAGGTCCCCCTGCCTGTGGGCATGTTGCCCCAGACCCACAGGGGTTCTGGTAAGCCATCATACCAAAAGGAATTTCATCTTGATAGATTTACTAAGCATCTTGGTCTTATTTATGATATGTTGGCTTGTACATAATTCATTCTGCTTTAAGATCCGTGAGGGCTTAAGCATTGTGTTCTCTCAGCCACAGTATGGGAGGGAACTGACAAAAATGTTCCAGTTCGGGTCTTTAACGCAGAAGGAACATGGAATTGGCTGGAGGGGGGCTTCACTGAAGGTTCAAGTGAAAACTGTATTTTTTAGCTTAACATTTAAAATTATTTTCAAGCTGGAAACTATTCTATTATCTATCCCCTTCAGATAGAATTTCCTCATCCTGAGGCTATCTTACATTAGAGAGTGGTGGTGCCCTTGGCTGACTGGGTTGTCTGTCACTCTCTGCCTTGCTTCCCTTACTTTTATGTCCTCCTTAACCCTGATGTTTTGTGAGAGCTTGAGAAACCACCATACTAGGAAGCCAAGTTACTCTCACCTAGGAGTCAAGTTCAGTGTTGATTCATTCATTCATTCATTTGAACCCTGACTGGTCTGGAACTCGCTATATAGACTAGACTTGACCTGGAACTCGCTATATAGACTAGACTGGCCTGGAACTCACAGAGATGTGCTAGCCTCTGACTCCTAAGTGCTGGCTGGGGTTGAAGGTATGCACCACCATGCCTGGCTATAAATGCAGCAATTTTCACTTTCTGGACTACCACAATGGCTGTAAAAGGCATCTCCCAGTCCTGCCCCTCCTGCCCCGTTGGAAAGCTCTCAGCTATTTGAGAACTGCCAACACGTTCATTCTTACAGCCCAAAGAGCATCACAAACCAACAGTTCCCCTACCAGCAAAGACAATGAGGTCCAGTAGCAAGACCATCATATGGCAGCACACTGAGGGCCACAATTGGCTTAGGTTTCCCAATGGGAAATGTGGGGGCGGGGGGCGGGGATGAGGGCTATAGAATTCCCTGGCTTATGGTAAGCTCTCTGAGGTTTTGGTAGAAGAATGAAGGGTCATGGAAAAATGAATTATCTGCATGCCAGGCATTGCAATAAGAGCACTGCTCAATCGTGTTCATTGCTGCTTCATAATAGACAGAAATTGAAAACAGCCTAAATGTCCATCAACGGGTGAATGGATAATGTAGTACATTTACACAATGCAATATTACTCAGCCATTTTAAAAAATGAATGGTGAAATTGGCAGGTAAATGGATGGAGCTAGAAAAAAATCATCTTGAGTGAGGTCTACACTCGGACAAATAGGATATGTATTATATGTGGTGTTAGCTATTAAGTCTTCGATAAGTTATAATATGTATAACCACAGAGGTTACATAGAGGGAAAGGGGGTGGGGGTGGGGAGGGATGGATCTCCCTAGGAAGGGGGAATAGAATACATAGTTACAGATGGAGGGCAGGAGCAGGAGGGACAAATAGAGATGGGAGGGAAGGAGATGACAGAGGGAATACGGGGAGGGTTGAAACTAAGGACCATGGAAGGGGTTGTATAGTTACCTACGACAGAAGCTTCCTAAAAAAAAGAAAAAAATATATATATATATATGTTGATGCTTCCAATGCCAAGAATGGGTCACATCTAATCGAGGAGTTGGCCAAAAATACCCCATGGGAACCTGCAAACAACCAGGGATAGTGCCAAGGCTATTAATTGTTCTCTACACACTGATGTTACCACTCTATTGCTGAAAACTACACCTATACAACCCATTGAACACAAACATGTGGAGCCGGTGCCTACCTAGAGCCTTTACCCCTATGGACTAGTGTTCATGATACTTGAAGCCCTCTGCGTGCTGCCAAAGGAGAAGAGTAAACACCAACCCAGCAACAAAGTCTTCTGTCTATAAGATGCTCTTGTGTAATAGTGGCACAAAGCTTATGAGTGCAACCAACCAATATCTGATTTGAGTTAAGGCTCATTCCATGATCCCAACACTGCTTGGGTGGCCAAAAACTGGAAAGCAGATAGGCCAGGGACTTCGGGGGAAACCAGATACTGCTGTAGGGATGTAGCCATAAATGCCTCCTAATGATATTCTGCTATATTTACAGATCAGGTTTTGCTCAGTCATCATCAAAGAAGCTTACTGTTGAGGTTTTATCTATTACTGTCTATTGTGATGCTAAGTGAAGGCCCCCAAGACCTGGAGTCTGCATGCAGCCCCTGGGACCCTACCCCCAAGTTCATTCTGATTGGTGAATAAAGATGCCGACAGCCAATAGTTGGGCAGAAGAGACATTGGTGGGGAGGAAAGGCAAGAATAAATCGCCATGGAAGAAAAAGGACATATAGGAGGGAGGAGGAGAGCCGCCATGGGCTAAGGGCCAAGAGAAGTGGGTTCTCTTTGGTTAAGAGCAACCTAGATGAAATATAGTAAATAGGCAGTGATAACGTGGGGTTATCAGTAAGAAAGTAGATTCTAATGACATGGAGGGTAGGCAACTGCCCAGTTATTGTGCTGCCTAAGGCTATTTCAAAATACAAAGGTGTGTGCGTCTTTCATCTGGGAACATAAATGGTCTAAGGCGGGGAAGAAACCCCACGCTGGGACTCTTAGTATTTGTTACTACACTTCCTCCTTCAGCAGACGGTAACAACAACAGAGAAAGAACTTTAGCTAGACAATGTTCAGAGGGTGAGAGACCTTGGAACACTCAGTCCTAAGTGAGGTGTCTTCACCGTCCCTCCCTTCGGGGATCAGGGAAGACCGTGGACGAGGAGACAGAAAGCTTGTGAGAGCCAGTTAGGATGGTGGACTCTGAGGAAACAAGGTCTTATAAACACAACAGGACCAGTGCACACATGAACTCACAGAGACCATGGCAGTGTGCACAGGGCCCGCACGGGTCTGCACCAGCTCGTATAGAAGTGGACCCAGCAGCTATCTCCAGTTGTCTCACTGAGGATACAAGCCACTCTTAAGGGTAAGCTCCATGTCCAGCAGTAGATAGCCAACACAGAAGAAATCAATGACGTCCTTGAAAGACCTTTGTCTCATATGGTTTTGAGAGGGAAATTTTTTAACCTTATGAGGATCCTTTCCATATATATGTATATATGTATGTGTGTATATATATATATATATATATATATATATACACACACACACACACACACACACACACACACACACACACACATATATGTATATATCTTCCAGTTTTGTGGTTTTAGGGAATTCCTGTGCATACAAATATGTGTGTCTCTGTGCCTACGTGTATATCATATGCTTTTTTCTTTGGCTATTTTTCTTCAGTTTCTTTGTTTTGTTCTTTTCTAGTTTTGTTTTGTTTTATTTTTGTTTTGTTCTCATTCTTTAGCTGTCTACTTGTATCCTAATGAATGGTGGAACAGGTGTGGATTCGGATGGGAGGGTCGATAATGGGAATGTCAGAGGAGTTGAGGAAGGGGAACCATGATCAGAATGTATTATATAAAAGAAAATCTATTTCAATAAAAGAAATAATTTCAATAAAAGAAAGAAAAATGAGACCAAAAAATCTTGCTATACGGGTTACCAGCTACAAGAGCCTAGTGTAAGTTCATGGCGAGTGCCATGGACTTTGGTGTCTTTCAGTGAAGCCAAGATCTTCCCACCACATTTACACATTACGATTTGAATGCAAAATGACCTCACACAGACATGTGTTTGTTTAAATGTGGTTTCCACCTGGTGGTGGTGAAGCTGTGGAAGAAGAGAGTCACTCACTGACGGCAGACATTGAAGTTTTTAGCCCAGTTCCATTTCCTATACAGTCTCTGCTTCCCGATTCCTCAACAAGAAGCTGTTCAAACTCCCACCACCACCACAGAGCCACCATCACCACGCTTCCCTCACCACAGTGGACTGTATCACATCAAACTGTGAGCCAAACAATCTCTCCTGCTGACGGTGCTTCTTGTGTGGGTCACAGTGACAGAGTGACTTCAACACACAACCAAGCTGGTTAGTCAAAGGAGAAACAAGAACTCTTCAAGACACTGACAAGCAAGACTAGATCGAAGGTCCCTCTAGTGCAGAGAGTCTCCAGCCCATGGGAATCAAGGTCCAGCCTTCCTCCCCCCGCACACACCCTTTGAAGCAATGACCCAAGGCCAACAGGTGGGAAACACATCCAGAAAGGAGGAGCTTGCCTGAAAGCATCATCTGCCCAGGCTACTGTCAACAAGTATTCAGGAAGAGCTTCTTCCCAGGACCTCTCTCCGCAGACTGTACAGTCCACTACAGAATCCTAAAGCAATCCTCGAGAAGGGATGCTGAGAGGGAGAACCCAGAACCTTGACTGGTCCTGGGAGGGTTTCAGCTCATTAATCCACAGCATTTCCATTATATTCCTACCCCTGGTCAAGTGGTCAGGGCCCGTGACTCACCAGGACTGGCCGCATCTCACAGAAAACCAGGAGGGATGCTAGCTCGATGTCTTCACTGTACCCATTCTTCAGAGGGACTGATCTAAACCCTGGAACAGAAACAGAAGGAGAAGAGCCAATGGCAGGCCATCAGCATCAGCTCTGAGCTTTCTTATGATATCCTGGAGATGGCACACCCGTTCCAAGGGTAGAGAGGCCAGTGTGCCATGCTGGGGTGTACTACGCAGATGCCCAAGCTCCTGTCCTAAAGTCACAGAGAGGGACTAGCGTTCTTGATAAACTCATCCACATAGCAAAGTTAAAACATCTGCCAACTAGAGTGGTTGGCTCAGAAGAAATCAAAACTGGGCTGACAAGACGGCTTGTCAGGTAAAGGTGCCTGCTGCAATGCCTGACACCCTGGGTCCCATAGGAAGGGAGAGAAACAACTCCCCACACATGTACTTACAAAAGGCACAATTAATAAATGCAATTTTAGAAAGAAGTGAGAATCTACAGACTTACCCCTCCGCATTGAAATTAGAATGATTGATACTACTGTGGTTTAATTCCTTAAGTACTCATAAAGTCAAAAGAGTCAGAACAATAATGAGTCTTCAACCCACTGCCTCCTCTTGGGCCTTCACAAAGCACAGGGCTAGGGAGTCGCCTTTATCTTCAATGATTTCCTATCTGACTATCCCTTGGCAGTCTATGGCTGTATTGATCACTCTCTCTGGAACCCATTTCCTATTTACAATCAGGATCCACGTGCAGCAGACCTTGAAATGTGTCTTTTTATTTAGGATTGACTCGGGGTGAGCTTGAGATGATCCATACCCCCCAGCCCCATTAAACAGCAGTTGAAAGACTCCATCTCAACAGCTGATTGGTTGCCTTGTCTAAAGGAATCCATAGAAAACAGGATACCTACTCCGTAGCCTACAGCACAGCACTGTGATGGGCCTTTCCTCTCTAAGCATATATTAGTGTTTCCTCTTTAAAAGCACAGATCCCTAGCCAATAATAGACATATTCATGTAAACAAACGGGCATGTGTGGATACAATATATCACTGAGGAAAGAGAGCAAGAAAGGCTAAATAATAGGTAATTAACAAGGACTGGCTGCAGGTAACAGACACAACTTATGAAAGACAATATAAAGCTAATGGGTTTTCTAGTTCTAATTACGTCCTCTGAATTTTTTGATTTGGGCAGCAGAGAAGTGCATAAAAACACTGAATAGTGCAAGGGTAAAAATCCAATGAAAAGCTGCAGCTTCAGAATGGCTCTCCAACTGTATAAAAGCTTATTGATATAGAGACTTAAGAGGTCTGTTTCAGTGTGTAATGTTTATTTGAATTTTTACAATAGGTTTATTTTTTTTTTTAAATAAAAAGCACAGATCCAGTACATGGTTCCTCGTAGCTTACATACAACCTTCCATCTTAGCCATCCCTTCTAATGGCTGATTTGTCCCCAGAGCTTTTCATTTATTTGGTATCTGCTGAGCTGCACAGATTAGACACGCCCCATTTCCTTACACCGTCCTCCATCCCTGTGTAGGATCATTCTCTTAGGGAATATCTACACTATCTATTATCCTATCACCTTTATAATTAACATTTGTTTATGTGTACGTAGCGTGTTCTCTCCTTCCACCATGCAAGGACTGAACCTAGGCTGTCAGGCTTGGCTGCAAGCACCTTTCCCTGCTAAGCCATCTCACTAGCCCCAGCTTCTCACGTTTAAACAATACCTATTGAATCTCTCCTCTGCTGCTGCTACTGCTTAGGATAAGGAAAAGGACATAGCCACCCAACCCTTAGCCTTCCTTCTTTTTTTCCCCCTCCCAATTTTGGATATTTTTTTAAGGTGTTATTGTTTCTATACCAATGTATAGAACATTTGCATCCTGTTGACTTTTTTTTAGAGTGTGAGCAAGAAAAGTTTTATTGAGTGATAAAGTAACAACTCCCTGTTTCAGGGCGTCTTGGAAACAAGTCATTATTACAACCATTATTCTCCACAAAGAAAGGCTTGGGTATATTTTTCATTGTTGATTTGGTTTTTTTGTTGTTGTTGTTGTATCAAGTCAGGGTTTCTCTGTATATCAGCTCTGGCTGTCCTGGAACTCAATATGTAGAGCAGGCTGGCCTCAAACTCAGTTTCCCAAGTGCTAGGATTAAAGGCATGCACCACCACTGCCCAACTCAAACATACTGTTAAATTGCTCAATTCCCCCTGTCTTTTTTTTTTAACATAACTTCCTTGTGCATGTCTTAGCTACCTGGCTTTGTTCTCTTGTGCTCATGTGACACAGATTCCCCAATTGTGCATTTTAAATGGATTTGAGTTTATAGATGTGTGATAGTTGGGATAGGTATAAAACTTTCAGGCCACATCCCACACACACACCCCATAGAATTGGGGGGGTGGTCATTCTGAGTTCATTAAATACTGCTGTGCTGAAATTGTCTAACCTATTCCCACCTGATGACTGATGAGACTTTAGGCGGTGTTTGGTTTGTTGGCTGCTCTAGCTTCTGTGTGGGTTGATAATCACAGACTGTCTGTAGATACCAGCATAATACTGATCTAGCTTAATGTAGTTTGTGACTTCCATTAAGATGCAACTGCAGATTCTGTGCTCTAACCCCTTGTGAACCCTGTTAAAGGCACAGATTCTGTGCATCTTAATGGACGACCCAAGGAGAGTTTAATGTTAATGGACTGGGAGAATAAACTAGACCTCGGGGTATTCAGGGGTGGCCCAGAACAAGGCTAGGCAGCTATAGACACCAGCTTTAGGGCAAAAATGAGTGAGGGTGTGTGCCTCTTGAGCTAGGAAGAATGGGCTCTGCCCGTGGTCCCACACACCTCCATACTGCCCAACTCTGGGAAGCTCCTCATGGACTAAAGCCAAGCTATTTCTCAGTTTCGCCAACCATGAAAATTGTATTATTTTTAGTTTTGTTGATTTCACATGGAGAAAGGAAGTGAAAGAAGGTCTGCACTGGGGCGTTAAGTGCCCACTTGAAAGAAGAGGCCCCTCAAGGACAGTCTACAGAGAAGGAAAAACAAGGGGGCAAATGCCAGCCTGTGACCTTGAATGAGTGAATCCACATCTGGAGAGAGAGAGAGAGAGAGAGAGAGAGAGAGAGAGAGAGCTAGTTAGCTAGCTAGCTCACACGATTATTGTAAGGATTAAAGAAAAGGAAATTACGGTAGCCGAGTACAGTAAGTTCGTCTCCCTCCTGAGCTGGGCCCAGCCGGTTTGAAAGCTTAAGTGCAGCCACCCTAACAATGGGCAAAGTTTATTTTCGAGTTTAGACGGCCCTGGGAGCCATCCGCACAAAAGGACTATTCATTTTGTTTCCTGCCTCTCATGAATATAGATATGCCAGGAGCCTGCAAGGCGAGGGAGAACAGCCGTGCTGTGATTATCTCCTAGTTAGAATGGCGAGGAGGCTCCCATTATTAATCCACCTCCATGTTTCCTTGTTGGGTTTTTCTTTTCAATCTCTAAGCTAATTCATCTTAGGGGAATTGTTTCCCTCCCAGTTAGGAAAGTCAGCATGCCGTGAGCTCTGACTTCATCCTATGGGTCACTTCCCCCATCTTCCAAAGGATGATAGGGTCAGGGGAGGAACAAGATGGTCCAGGAATGAGCTGGCCCTGGTTCCTTAATGCCATGAGGTCATTAAGACAAGAACTGCAAAGATTCACTTTTCTTGATGGAAAGAGGCAGTGTCGATTCTGAACCCTGATTGCTGGGCTAGTCTGAAAAAGCACATAGCAAATCAGCGTCCAGCAGCTCGGGTGCTGACATTAAAGTCACCTGTCATATATGTTAACCATCAAGAAGTGCTTGTTATTGTTACCGTTGTTGTCTGACATACTCAAATGTGATTTCTAAATTGCTAAATAGAAATCTGAAGCTTTAAACATTTCCCCAGACCCTTCCTCTTATGTTTGGGCCCTCAGCAGTAAGACTGGCAGCTGGGGACTAGCCTCTTTAGCTCAGCACTGCCCAGGTCCTCCCAGGGAGCTGGCCATAATACAGGCTGATTCAGGAGGGCCACCCTGGGCTGAATCGGAGCATCCCATGGTGGACCCAGAAATCATCATTTTCAAACAGGAGCCCCTAAGGTAACTGCTGGTTGGAAATGCACCTAGCAGGGATCGGGGAAAATGGCTACAGAAGCTGAGAGACTTCATGAAAGACGGGGTGGTGTGGTCCAAGTTTTCAAAAAACCCAGCTCAGCACTGAATAGAGCCCAGGCTTCTAAACATCAAAAGATGGTAATTTGATATAAATGACAAAAAAATGATAGTAATTTCTTTCTCTTGAAAAATGACTGCTCTGGGAAACAAGGGGACAGTGACCACCTGGGGATTCCAGAAGGATCTACGGTGTCTGCCTCATGAATTGGCAATGTTGTGGATAAGGAAGAAATCCACCACATAGCTGGTCTGCATGTCTAGGAAAGAAGGTCCTGAGAGAAACCATCCCACATAAGGATAGTCACTGTCTATGCTTGGCCCAGGGAGTGGCACTGTTAGGAGGAGTGATCTTCTTGGAGTAGGTGTGTCACTGTGGGCGTGGGCTTTAAGACCCTCATCCTATGGGCTGGTGAGATGGCTCAGCGGGTAAGAGCACCCGACTGCTCTTCCAAAGGTGATAAGTTCAAATCCCAGCATCCACATGGTGGCTCACAACCATCCGTAACGAGATCTGGCACCCTCTTCTGGAGTGTCTGAAGACAGCTACAGTGTACTTACATATAATAAGTAAAATAAATCTTTAAAAAAAAAAAAAAAAAAAAAAAAAAAACAACCTCATCCTAGCTGCCTGGAAGCCAGTCTTCTGCTAGCAGCCTTCAGATGAAGATGTAGAACTCTCAGCTCCTCCTGCGCCATGCCCCCACCTTGATGATAATGGACTGAACCTCTGAACCCATAAGTCAGCCACAATTAAATGTTGTCCTTGTAAGAGTTGCCTTTGTCATAGTATCTGCTCACAGCAGTAAAACCCTAACTAAGACAGCCACCTTCAGAGAAACCCCAGGTCTCATTAGACACTGTCTTAGCTGCCCTGAAAAAATTCAATAGAGTGGGTTTTGTTGTTTCATGGGTTTTTTTGGTTGTTTGTTTGTTTGAGAATTTCATATCTGCATATAGTATGCTTTGGCCAAATCTGTCCCCTAGTTCCTCACCATTTTCCCCTCCCAATGACAAGTGTAAATGTGGGGCCGTCTCCTGGAGCTGGGTATCCTCTCAGGGGCTGAATTCCTGAAGAAGATGGGATATTCCTTCTCCCAGTAGCCATCGGTTGCTAACAGCTCCTCATTGTGGAGTGAGGCTTCATGAGCCCTCCCCTTATCTGGGCTGTGATTTGGACTGGCTTGTTCTTGTACTGCTCTTGTATGCTGTGTGTACCTCTGTAGCTCTGGTGACCTTTCTGATCCGTCTTCCTCAATGCTCCCTGAGCTTTTGGGGAAGGAGGTGATATATCTAGATCTAAGATCGCCATAGTCTCCTTCTCTCTGTATTTATTACCATCTCCTGTGACAAGAAGCTTCTGTGATGGGGATGGGGGGGGCTGAGAAATGCCCAAATTTACAGGTTCATACGTGACCCACTTTAGCTTAATGGCAAGCAAACACACACTGGCCTTTTTTACAACAGGAGGGGGCTGTATTATGTTCAGCATAAAAATAAATATAGCAAGCAAGTCAGCCTTCAAGTCTAGTGCAAGACGGTAAGTTTGGGATGGTTAGGAGACTTGGACCCCGTGGATGCTCAGGGCCTCGTCCTGATGACACAGGCCAAGGGCATGCATGGCTTGCTCGTGTTAGAACATATTTCTCCATCTGCTAATGAAGATAAAATGCCTGAGACATCTCAAAATGAAAGCAAACAGCGCCAGGTTGAGGACAGTCTCACACTGATGCTTTCTTCAAAGATGCTGAAGTTGAAAGGACTCGGCCTTTCTCCACTTTCCCCCCACCCCGCTTAGTGCCCTTCCGAATGGCTTTGTCGTGACTTACTCTAAACCAGGAAAGATGTTGGTCTGTTCCTTTTATAGCCAGCAGCACAGACCAAAGAACTGGGCTCCCCCAAACTGAACATCCTTGCCAACGCTCCTTACCGGATTTGATGCCTTTAATGGGGTACGTGGCGTGAGCCAGGAAGTTGGGATCACTGAACATGTCTTCTTCGTAGACCACAAAGCGTAGGAAGGCGAGGTTTGGATCATAGATTTCAAATGTCACCTTCTCCTGAGTCGGAGCCCAGACAGGGCTGAGGCCATTGTCGTCTAGAAAGAGACCAAAGCTGCTGCTTACTGCTGCTTGTGACCTGCCTCCTCATAAGCCAGTCTCTTCAGCCTCAGCTTGAACCTCTCCACAAACTTGCAAATGCATCTGCATCTACGCCCAGGTCTAAGAATCCCTGAATCACCATCATCTTTGGTTATTTCTTTCGCAGCAGGCAATCCTGCTGCAGGCCAGCCTTCCAGGACCAGAGCCAACAGGAGACCTCACCCATCTCTCCTCCTGGGATAGGTGAAGGGAAGCAGAGAACTGTAGAGTGGGACTCAAGAGGGAGAGGACCAAGAAAAGAAGTGAGCAGAACACGTGTGATCTGCTGGACCCCTTGGCCTGAGAAGGAAAGTGGGAGTGGGGGCTTCTCTGAAGTCTGTTGGGAGTTCTCGTGGAGGACCACCCTTGTAAGGCAAGACACACAGCAAACCTGCCACCCTACAGAAAAGGCCAGCTGAATTAATTGGTCTGCACCTAAGTTGTTCCCTGGGCAGGTGGCTCCGTTTCCCCAACCACAGGCTGGAGCTCGGAAAGGAAAACACACCAGCAAAAGTATATTACAAAAATCACCAAGGAGCCATAACCCACATATCGGTCTGCTCCCTTCACCTTTAAAAAAAAGGAAGACCAACAGGGCTAGGGAGACGCTTAAGTTAAGTGCCTGCTGTAGGAAACAGGACAACCCCAGGGTAGACCCCAACATCCATGTACAGCCAAGCACATGTCTGTAAGGCAGCAGGAGACACTGGCAGATCACTGCAGCTCCCTGGCCAGCCTGAGTACCTAAATAGATAAGCTTCAGGTTCACAGAGAGAAGACACTAGTCTCAAAATCTAAAGTGGGAATGACTGGGGAAGACACCTCCAGCCTCTGCACTTCCCCGGGCACGCCCACACAAACAGGGATCACCCGCTACTTACTCACAACCGTCGTCTTGAATTTGTTGCTGTCATACTCAGTCCCACAGATCTCCACCTCCACAAAGGGACAGGCAATACTCCGTCCTAGTTTAGGAAGGTGGCGGGCACCAAGAACCTGGGACACAGAAGGCAAGGGTTGGAAGTCTCCTGGTTCTGCACTGGGAGGGTGGAATTTGAGCCACACAGTAGTGCTTCATGGATGTTTTGGGGGGACTCTAAAGTCTGACTGTACAAGTTCAAAGCTACCCTTATTCAGTGGAGAAGTCACCACCGCTCTCAGAGGCATGGATGCTGACCTGGACCACCATCGTTGTTTGATGATAAAAAGCTGTAGTGGATTCCCAGGCCATGTGATTCACCAGGAGAGTCTCACCTGAGTATAGGTTCATGGGACCTTGATACTGGATTTCCCAGACAGAAGATGGTGGGGTGGTCTGTTTATAATTGACCTTTATTTACTAAACACCTTCAAATACTTCGTCTTACTTTTCTAAAATGAGGTCTCATTTATCCAAAGCTGGCCTTACCCTGATGACAATCCCCCTGCCTCTTGTCTCCATGGTGCTCCCGGGGCTTCATGAACACTCCCAAAACTAAGCTACATCCCAGGCTGTCTCATCTGAACTTCCTGGATATTAGGAACACTTTCTCTCATATGCCTAAATGCCAAGGACTAGATGAATTTAAGACAGCTCATGCTGGACTGTAGTGGCAGAGACCTTTAGTCCCAGCGCTCAGGAGGCAGAGGCAGCCAGCCTCATCTACATAGCAAGTTCCACAATTGCCAGGGTTATATAGAGAAACCCTGTCTCAAAAAAACAGGAAAGAAAAAAAGGAGGAAGGGAGAGAGAGAAATAAGAGACAGACAGAGATAAAGAGTAAGCTCTGACCTCTCTAAGGCAAAGGAGAGATGAACTCTCCTCTCGGCTAGAGGTTGACCACACGAACCCCAAGAGCACACATTACACCCAGACTAGGGCAAATGACAGGAAGGGTTTTCAGCCCAGGATGATCCCAGGTGAATCACATGAGGCTGCAGAGCTGTTGAGATGGTGCGGATTAACAGAGACAAGAGTTCCCCCAGCGCCCCCCCCAGGGACCTCCCCCTACCTTGACAGTGAGTGTCATCAGGATCTTCCTCTGGGACTCTGGCGGCATCGGGTCATACTTCTCAGAGCGCATGCTCTCGGGCTGCAGGACGTAGCCTGTCCGCCCATTGAGCGAAAACAGTGCATGGTTCATCTGCATGTACTTGTCTGAAAAGAGAGCAGAGGGATGCTGTGGGGGCAGCCAGGAAACACCAGCTCCAGGTGCTCATGGGCACAAGCCACGTGACCTTCCTGCAATGACTGGGGGCAGCTGTTCAGAAAAGACATCCGACTCCAGGGAAACATGGGGAGCGTTATGAAAGACTCCCACACCAGGAAACAATCTTACAGGGAGTCTGGAAAGGTGTAAGCCTTAAGGAAGTAGAATCTACTGAAACTGGGTACAGACCAGGGGAAGAACGCCTTCTTACACCACAGGGTAAATCATAGTTCAAGGGACAGGTGGCTCAGCAAGTAGATAAAGCCACTGACCTGAGTGTGGTCTCCAGAATCACAAAAAGATAGAAGACTCTACCAGTTGTCCTCAGACTACCACGTGTGTTCCATGGCATAAGCACCCTGTCCTCCAATCTCTGCACATGTGTGCCCCCTATATATGGCCTCTTCCTCTGACCTTCACCTGTAGACCATGGCAAGCACACCCACACGTACACACACAATAACAATTTCCTTTGAAAATTCATCTCAGTTCAAACAACAGGCAGATAGTTAGCGCTATCAATAAAAAAAAGCCAGCTTGGTGGGATACAAAGACGACCGACCGCTTTGCAGGGAAACGAATGCAAACATCCCTTGAGTTGGTGAGAGGGGAAAGAGTTAACATTACTCAAAGAGCAGAGCCTTGACCAGAAACTACAAGTGAACGTCAGTTTTCCCATCTGATGAGGAAAGAGCCAGCGAACTTCATGAAACTACAGTAGTGACTGATGCTGAAGGAGTGTGCCCATGCTCACCAGGCTAGAGGAGGAACTGGGCAAGTGCCACGGGATACAGGTGCCCAGTGGTCCAGGGGGAGTATTCCCCAGGAGTAAGAAATGTCTGCCCCCACGCTGTGCACCTACACCTGGGAACAAGAGCCATGGGCAGTGTCATCTGCAGTAGACAGGGATGGGGCCTGACCTACAGATCCCTAGAGCTGAGTTGGGTGTAGTCGTTAAATAAGTAAGAGAAACAAACAAACGAATCCACGGGATTCAAAGTCTAAAGTTTATGTGCGTGGGTTTTTCTGACTATATAAGAGTCTAGAGAGGAGGGTGGGCATGAAGCCCTTGGAGAGAAAGCACTCAAAGAGGAAGGGTAAGGCAGCCACTGAAAGCCTGGATCCAGTCACGCCTGGACCCGGAAGCCCCTCTGAGACGTACTTACCTGTTGCAGGATATTTGACCACACTGTGAGCCCCGAGACTGTGAACCGGAAAAACCTGTTTCTTGTTGTGGTGTGGCTCAGCCCTAACACACTCCTTTAACCCAAGAGCTTTCTGCTTACTGTAAACAGGATGTTGTGGTGTGGCTCGGCCCTAGTGCACACCTTTGACCCCAGAGCTTTGTGTAAAGGGGATTAAATTAAATCAACCATAGGTCAAGAGGCAAGGCAAACAACCAGTTGACAGGGAGTGAACATCAGAGAAGCCAGGAGAGAGAAAGGAGGGGCTGTGAGTTGAAGGGTACTTAAGACAACATGGAGAAGGAGCCTTTCCTTCTGGGGCATCAGTGGAGAGGGAAGGCCAGCTGGGTGCTTTCTCTGCCTCTCTGAGCTAGCAGGCTTTCGCCCCAGCATCTTGCTCCTGAGTCTTCATTCGGTAAACTGGATGTTTGGGATGTTGTTTTTAAAACACTTACTAGTTCAATAAGCTATTACGTTCCCTTCCTAAACCAGAGTAGTAATGCCTCTTGTCACTTGTCACCGAGCCTGCTTCAGCCATGTGTCCACTGTCCCCTTTGTCAGTCCCTAGGGCCTTATACTAACCAGCATTCAAGTTCAGCCTTGACAGGCCAGCCCAGTCACATCCCACGAGCTACCCAAGTGACGTTGCTGGCCATGACAGGGCCACAGACAGACTGGCTGCCTTCATCCTTTACCTGGAGTCTGGAAATTGAGCGCCACCATCTGGGAGCCACACAGCCACAGTCGGAAGGGGTCATAGTTTGAAGAGTCAACTCTCTGTCCCTTGGGGTAGACGCGGGTCAGGCCCTTCTGATTGTACCGCAATAGATCGACAGGCTTTTGCCTGACAATGCTGTCTGCCTTCGTCTCCACAAAAGAGCGGATTTCTCGGAAGTCAGGATTTTCTGCAGAGAGGATATGATCCTTTGAATAAGAACAGCTCCCATAGGCTCAAAGATTTAAATGATTGGTCACCAGGGAAGGGCACTATTCAGATGTGGCCTCATTGAAGTAGGTGTGACCTTGTTGGAGGTAGTGTGTCACTGGGGGTGGGCTTTGAGGTTTCAAGGGCCCAAGCCTGGCCCAGTAGCTCTCTCTGCCTTCCTGCTACCTGAGGATGCAGATGTAGACCTCTCAGGCACCTCTCCAGCACCATGTCTGCCTGCATGCTGCCATGCTTCCCACCCTGATGACAACGAACTACACCTCTGAACCTGTAAGCAAGTCTCCAGTCAGGTGCTTTCCCTCTGTAAGAGTTGAATGGTTATGTCTCTCCATAGCAATAGAACACTGACTAAAACAGAGGAGACAGTCACCCATGCTTCTGGGTGTGATGGCAGAAGGGCCAGGTGACAAAAAGAGACCAGAACTCTCTTGAAAAGACACTGAGGGTTGGTGAGATGGCTCAGCGGGTAATAGCACTGACTGCTCCTCCAAAGGTCCTGAGTTCAAGTCCCAGCAACCACATGGTGGTTCACAACCACCCATAATGAGATCTGACGCCCTCTTCTGGTGTGTCTGAAGTCAGCTACAGTGTACTTATGTATAATAATTTTTTAAAAATCTTTAAAAAGACACTGAGGGGATAGGGTAGTGGCCAACTCTGTAAACCTGAGTTTGAGTCCAAAGGTTATTAAACAAAACAAAAACAAAAACAAAAAGCCAGGTGTGGTACAGTATACAGGCTTGCAGGAGGATCCCCAGAGCTCGCTGGTCAGCCAGCCTAGCCTGCTTGCTGAATCCAAGCCCAGTGACAGAGCCTCTCTCAAACATGATGGACAGCTGAGGAACCACAGCCAAGATACACCAACACCCACCATGATGGGTAGTTCTAACTGTCAACTTGACGTGACCTAGAGTCACCTAGGCACAGAGTCTCAGTGGGGAACTGTCTAGTTCAGGTTGGCCTATTGGCATGACTGTGGGGGGGAGTAACCACCACACACATACACAAAGATACCTAAGGGGCACGACAGTCACACCTTCATTGGTACCTCTAGCCCTTAGCGGTGTCCAGCATTACAAAGAGGGTCTTATGCAGTCCAAAGGGACCCGATTCTCCCCACAGCCTTTCCTTCTAGGTATATTACAATTTCACGACTTATTTAGAACCAGCAACACATCTTGGATATGGGGACACGGGAATGGCTTCTGCCTGGATCCGTTAGGAAGCATAGTGCATGTTCCATCCGTGTAGTGTCCTGAGAGCACCCGCTTCCCCGGCAAACAGCAGAGTTCGCTGGGAAGGGTCTTCCCCAGGAAACTCACCCAAATGGTCCTTGGTTTTGCTAGTTGGCTTGCAGTATACAACCAAGTCGGAGAGCTCAATGGCAATGGACTGGTTCCTCTCCCAGTACTTCATGTTGTTCTCCTGTGGAGATGAACCCAATACAGCACTGAGCCAGCGTCTGCACCACGGCACACTCCGGCTCACCTGGACGGCTCTCCCTGAACACATTACAGTACCAACCCAGCATCTACACCATGGCACACTCCACTCACCTGGCCAGCTTTCCCCCCAGACCCCCTAGCACCCAGGGTTGGATCTTTCCTGTCCTGAAGACAATCCCCCCTCTCCTCTATCCTCTGAAGATTCTTCACCATGCTGTTCCCACCCGGGGCTTGGAGTCTAGGACGGCTCTGCCACTGCTCTCTAAGTCACACAAGTGTGAGCTGGAGGGATGGTCCGGTGGTTAGCACAGCTCATTCTGCAACCATGAGAACCCGAGTTCAGCTCCCAGTACCCACATGATAAAGCCAGGAGTGGTCTTTCACACCCCAAACTCCAACACAGCAGTGGAGAAGAGGCAGGGGGATGGCTGGGACTTTCTATTGCCAGCCTGGCCCCACAAACTAAGTTCTAGGTTGAGGGAGACACCCTGCCTCAAAGGAATAAGGGGAAAAGTAGTAAAAGATGGTATCAACACCCTCCTCTGGCCTCCATGCATGTGTGTGTGCGTGCACACACACACACACACACACACACACACACACACACACACACACACACACACAGAGATAATAAACAGTAAATGGGAACCCAGAAGCAGAGGAACATGGCTTTAATCCCAGCACTTGGCTGGCTAAGGCAGGAGAATTTGGAAGTTCGAGGTCAATCTGAAGCAGGTGGAGACCCCGATAGCACATGAGGGGGCTTCTGTCATCCCATTATGCCCCTGCCTCCTGTCTAATCCCCTCCCCTAAATCATCTCTTTTCTCTCTACCTCTGAAACCTATGCAGCCTCCCCTTGCCTCTGGCTCCCCCAGCACCGCCCAGTGCAGACAGCTGTCTCCTTAGGGCTCAGGCCACACATGTGGACCAGGGAAGGGAGGACTCTGCTCCACACACGCACTGTACAGTGCTCTCAGGTAAGGATTAACTTCTCATTCTCTCACCCAGAGCTACCCTCTCACACTGCTCCAGACTCAGCATTCTTCCGTTGGCCAGGACAATGGCTGACAGAATGCTTTTTACAAGAGCGTCAGCATCTAGGAGGTCACTGGCTTCCAGCATCCTACAATGAGTGCTTTAGGATGGTCCATACATCCCAAGAGACGGAACTGCCTCCAGCTCTGAGCCACACAGCCAGACAATGTCAAGACCAGATTTGTAAGCTGGCGGCCTGACCTGAAGTCCCCTCTCTTACCCTGCCTGCCCCACGTTAGAACTCTGTCATCGCTGGCCACCAGATTACAGCTGATGCCTGTTTTCAGCCCCAGAGTTTAGAAGGCAGGGTCCCTTTGAAACACACCAATGGCCTCTGAACCCGTGTCTGGCCTCACCAGGGCAGCATGGACTAGGATGGGTAGGTACCTCGCTCCCCAGTGTGCTTAGACCCACCTTGGTGTCCATCTTCCAAGTGATCTCCCGTATGCTCTGAAACCACTCAAACAGCTCCTCCACACGGTCGGTCGCGAACTCCACGGGAGGATCCCCCTGTTTTTTAGGCTCCAGGATAAAGACGAAGGCTTTCTGGTTTTTCCCCTGGGGGGCCTTCACTGTAGACAGAGGGTAAGGAAAGTCCTGATGGGCCTAGGAGGTGACTACTGAGACCACACCTCACACTAGTGCCCCCACCTCAACTGCCACAGCTACAGTCATATGCTAATGGGGACTCCCGCCTTCTGGCAGGGCAGCATCTTGAACCTTTTGTACAAGTTACTGGTGAAGGTGTGTACCGGACTGAGGATTATCCTCCAAAAAGATTTATCAAACTCCTGTCCCTGTGAATGTAACATTATTTAGAAATGGAATTTTTATAGATGTACCAACTATCTCAAGATGTGCCAGACCCTGGGCTGGAGAGATGACTCAGCAATTAAGAGCACTGACTGTTCTTCTGAAGGTCCCAAGATCAAATCCCAGCAACCACATGGTGGTTCACAACCATCCGTAATGAGATCAGATGCCCTCTTCTGGGGTGTCTGAAGATAGCTACAGTGTACTTACATGTAATAAATAAATAAATCTTAAAAAAAAAAATGATGTGCCAGACCTAAGATAAACCTTAAATCCAAGGAATAACATCCCTATAAGAGAAAGACAATGGGGTGTGGGAGCCCAGACACAGGAAGCCAACCTATGAGGATACAGGAAGGTCGGGAACGCTGTGGCACACCAAGGCTGACGGGCAGATGGCAAGGAAAGAAGATAATTATAGATAGGAACATGAAGGTTACCCTGATCTGCCCAGTACACGTGGTTGCACTTTCTGAGCTCTGAGGTGACGTCCCCGACTACACGTGTGGTTTGTAGCTTTTAGCAAACCTCACGGGGACACTGTGACACTCACCCTATAGGAGACAAGACCGAGGCTCAAGGTGACAGCAACATTCGCAGAGTCACACTGGCAGAGCTGAAGGGCAGCTCCACCCTGATGACAAGTCCCTCACTGCTGAGTGAGTGACATCCCCATGTCTCTAACAGGACAATACAGGGAGGGGGCCAAGCCAGGGTATCAGCTACGAAGGTGAGAATTGAGTTTGCCAGTCCCAGCACATCAGAAAGTTGCCAGGGATATACCCGTTTTCTCATCTGGAGCAGAAACCCCTCCACCTTCCCTACCAGAGTCACAGGAAGGGAAAAGGAAGAAGAAAATAAGGACAGAAAGAAAGTAATGGCTGTACGGGGGTGGGGGGTGGGGTGGGAGGGGGGTCCTGGGAGAATCAGTGGGCCACTGTGAAGAGAGCTTGGGCATTATGCTGGGACCTGCAAATAGAAAGCTACATCCCTAGAAGCTATCGTGCACCCACACCAATGTGGGCAGGCCCTGAACACAGAGCTGCATGCAAATCATGTCTCATCTCTACACAGAATGCCCCGCCACATGGCTGGTGCCACACATGCTGAGCAGAGCAGGGCAGGGCAGGTTTCTTGCAGGAGCTAAGATCTAGTGAGAAGAGCCAGGAAAGAAGCCTCAGGAGCTTAGCAGCTGACGCCCCCTAACCCCGTGTTCCACCACAGCCTGACCAATCAGCAGCTCAGCTCTCTATAAAGCGGCCACATGGGCAGATGTTGACATCATGACAACAGCTAAGTCACCGGTACTTCTTAGAGGGCAGTCCTGTGTTAGCAGATGGTGGCAGCAGGCCCCACCATCGGGGACCTATTAGTCCCCATGTATCCAGCTTCAGCCCCACCTCATCTAAGTCTGGGAGGCACAAGATGTGCCAGCCTGCCTCCCTCTGAGGCTAGTCCTAAAGCCAGGCTTGGTGGGGCAGGGTGGATCTGGCCTGGAATCAAGCTAAGAAAACACATGCACATACCAACGTTATAGGTATTAAGATCCAATATGCCTCTGCAGAGAGACCCGAGGGGATTGTCTTCAATAATCTGTGAAGAAATGAGACCCGATTCTCAGTAGTCATAAGCAAAATAATAAAACGACAACCAGTTTCTAGACATGCAGTTTAGCGCCGCCACTACCTGTGGCGTGGCTTAAAATGCGTTTTCATTACAGCGTCCACAGGGAGGGCGCTTCTACCAAAGCATGGAGCTGACGGGGACCCAGCAGCGCACAGGCACCCACAGTCTCTGTGTCTCATTTTCTAGTCCACAGAGACAGATACACCTTGGGAGTCCTAAAACCAATTCCAAACCCCATTACAGAGACCTCATCTGCTGTGCTTATGAAACGAGGCCACTTGGCCCTTGACTCCTGCAGCTCAGGAGCCTTGTATGGCTCCAAGCATGTCCCACAGAAAGCTACAGCTGGGATCTGCCATCTGGCTTCTGTGGCTTTCCAAGCCCTGGCCAACCTCACCGGCCTTTATCCCCTCTGTGCTGCACACTCAAACCATCCTGGAGACCAGCTGAGATGGCAAAGCTGCTGTACTGTCCCAGCCTTCTCTGCCAGGCTTTCGGTGACACACAGATGTAGTGAAGAGTCCTGTCCCTGTCCCGGCCACCCGGGGACAACTGCCTTCCACACACCACACCCTGGCTTAGGTTGTGCCTTCCTGTGCCCAACTCTTGGTAATTAACCCAGCTTCACTTTTAAGACCCAAACACTACTTCCGCCAGGAAGCCCTTCCCAATTGTCTTGCCACCCTTAGAGAAAAAAAAACGCTGTGGACTCTAAAAGGATGAACCCAAGTGGCCACTTCTTTCCACCAAGAGCGCTCTAGTACACGGTGGCAAGGGACCAAAGCCTGGCTCACAGGCAAAGTCACCAGAAGGCCCTGTCTCACCTTCCAGCAAAGCTCTGTTCCTTCCTCATGCTAAGCACGTTCTGCATGTCTGCCTCTCTAAACTGAACGTGTTTCATTTGCACATTGCTTTGAGCAGAGGACAAATTCCCCGTCTGGCCACTCTCACTCCAGTGGGAATTCTCCTGAGCTTTCAAAACCTCAGCCTGGCGCCACCTGATTAAAACACAACAGGCCCATCACGGAGACTTTTACCCACAGCAGCTCAGGGCCAGTCCCAATTTCTGCATCGCCCTGCCCGCTCCACTGCCAAGCTCTGCAGAGAACCCCCAACAAGTACACGTCAAAAGTCGTCCCCCACCCCCTACCCCAAGATAGCTCAGGGGACTCCTCCAAAGCCTGCACCACAGGCAACGGAGACCCACCTGCTTTTCCATCTCCTCAGCATCGCCTGCCGAGATATCTTCGACATAGTTGGACGGGAAGTACTGCTGGATCCGGGTCCCATAGTCTCCTTTCCACCTGCGGAGAATCACAGACATGGAGGGCTTAGCCAGCTCAGCTCTGAGTGCTCAGGTGACCCGAGGGGCTGTCATGATCTATGACGACAGCGTTTCAAGGGGTGCATATGCCTTTTAAAAACACTAATTGTCAGATGACCAAGAACTCATTCCTCATGACTAAACTCTGGTATTGGCAACATGAAGTGAGGTCAAAGCTTCCCATCCCACGTGGGAAGGTGCCCACCCAATGTGGGAAGGTGCCCACCCCACGTGGGAAGGCTGTGAATCCAGACACAAGGGTGTGCGGGGCCAAATGGCCTGCAGTGACATCTTAGCTCCTTGGAGCTAGAGAGACAGTTCAGCATCCATACCAAGTAGCTCTAACTCCAGCTCCAGGGGATCTTCTGCCCTCTTCTGGCCTCTGTGGGCACTACATACATACACACACACACACACACACACACACACACACACACACACACAGGCCTATGTTGACGCGTAATTTTAAAGTAATAAAACCAGGGAGGCAGAGGCAGATGGATTTCTGAGTTTGAGGCCAGCCTGGTCTACAGAGTGAGTTCCAGGACAGCCAGGGCTACACAGAGAAACCCTGTCTCGAAAAAACAAACAAACAAAAACAAATACTTTTCTAAAAAGAAATTCCAGCTCCTTCAGTGACTACACTGGTGCTCTGTACCACATGCTACCCATCTGTAAAATGGGGCAATGCTGAAGCTGCCTCTGGTTTCATTAGGACAGTCTGGGTCACTGTATACCAAGTGCTTCAAGTGGCATCCGGCATCCAGCCCAGCCCAGGTATGACAATGTCCATCCTTGGCTCAGTATGCAGCTCGGAGTAGACACTTGCCCAGACTCTGCCAATGAGAGGCTGAGTTGGGGTGGGGCACTGGCCTAGCCCCCTCATTACAGCACCAGCCACATTCTACATAATCCACTGTGGATGTGCTGTGACCACGCTGGACACTTACACACCTCCAGTCCATTCCTGATTACAGGATCTCATACTTTCAAGGCCACTCTCTGGGCCACTTTCTGCTGCCAGAAGGCTCATTTCAAAAGTACCTCCAGCCATACCATGCAGCAGCAGCGTTCCAAATCCCACAAGATCCACCCTCAGGAGCCCAGCACAGCCCAGCTGGGTCTGCTGCACGACCCAGAACTGCCCCTGCTACACTGCCTAGCTGCCGGGCCTGACAAGCCAGCTACTAACCTGCTGACCAAGCCTCCTAACTGCCTAGGACCTGACTAACTGCCTAGGACCTGACTAACTACCTAGGACCTGACTCGGTACCTTCTACTCCAGAGAGCCTTGACAGCTGCTCCTCCTCTGTGCCTCTCTGGCCCCTGTGCCCACCACTGTTTAAACAGACACCTTACCCCTAACTTAGAACCACATGCCTGCCTTCCACAAGCCTGAGATCTCTCTCAACGTAACCAGATACATACATGGCGGTAGCAGGAAGCACCTAATTTGCTTCTTTGGCCTGAACAGGCAGAGTAAGGATATGTGGTGTCATGCACATAGCGGCTGCCAAATGCCAGCCCTTTCTGCACCCTCCTCACCACCTCCCTTTCTATGAATCATCATAGGCTCAAGCATTGCCTGGATTTCAGGACCAAGAACTTGATAACTGTTACTGACATGTAATTATTAATATCTACCTTGCTTTCACTCTCAAAAGTGTTCCTACCGGGACAAAGACTATTGGTTGCCTTGATTAGTTTGGGAGGAGGGTCTGATACAGGCAGTCAACTAGGTGACCAGCTTGCTATCAGAGAGAGATGGGTGGCAGCTGTCATTTACCCACAGCCCCAAGCCAGATGACTTTACCCTGTCTCTCAATTCATCTCAAGGCAAGAGTTAGAATTTTAAGAAAGTTCACATTAGAACCACGGGGAGACATGAGACACGACAGAGACTTCCCCAGGCTAAACAAACAAACAAACAAACAAAAAATGGTGTGACTTGGGAATTCTCACTGAGGTTTTACACATACTCTCTTCCCCTGGGCACCAACTGTGCCTGGGAATTCCCTAGATCAAGGAACAAAATGACAGTGCCGGAGAACCTGCAGCTGAGAGACCCAGAGGGAGAGAAGCCTTGGTAATGCCAAGCCCCTGCCCTGGGAGAGGAAATCAGAGGGCACCACTGTGGGCAAGCGGCCTCTGTGAGGACAGAGACATTGTCAGAAAGACTGAGGGAGGCCTTTCCTCACCTGCTGTCCTATGGCTTTGATGCTGAGGGGTTAGGTGAAAACTAGTTTGGAACCAAGAGGGTCTCCTGATTTTAAAAATGAACTCGAGAGTCTGGAGAGACGGCTCAGTGATTTAAAGCACTCGCTTCTGTTCCAGAGGACCCAGGTTCAGTTCCCAGCATCCACAAGGTGGCTCACAACCATCTGTAAGTCCATTCCCAGGGTTCTGATGCCCTCGTCAGGGCTCTTTGGGTGCCTGCATACATACTGAATATGTGTGCATATTCAGACAAATAGGCACACATGTATATACATAATTTTTGTTTGTTTGTTTGTTTTTAATTTTTAATCACAAATAAGCTTGTGTTGTTGCTGGAGCCCGCACAGTAACAATGCAACCTTGGGAAGACCTCCGTGGCGAATCAGCACCCATCCAGTCTGGAATGCGAGACAAGAGGGCTCAGAGCGACACCCAGCCCCTGAGAGTCACTGCAAGAGGAGACCAGACAAGTTCACCCCCAAAAGGCCCATCCTCAGTCAGCCTTACCATCCCCCGGGCTCCTTGGAGACATTGTGGATGAGGGCACCGCGGCAGAAGGTCAGCTCATCGCTGCGCTTGGCTTTGTAGTCATAGAGTGCTTTCACGGTCCTCTGAGGCTTGGGGGGAAACAGGAAGAAAAGAGGGGCAGTTGGATGACAGAGGCAGCAGAGGAGGGAAGCAGGATCCACACAGCTTCTCATTAGGAAGTCAGAGACGGCAGAGGCCAGGGTTATTCCGCCATCTGCTGGTGAGAGTTGGTATTGCATGGAAACCAACCGCACGCAGTCCCCCAGGAAGTGGGTTAAAGACTAGCTCGACCAGGAGAAGAATGAATGAAACATTGCTAATCTCTCGACACAACCTCTTAGATTAATCCATACTCGCCACCTCGGAGCTGCGGTTCTTAATGGTTCTCTCAGAAGTTCAGACACTATCGGCTAGTCATGCTAGGGACCTGGATGTAGTGGAGCCTACCCATAACTCCAGAGCTTGGTTGGGGTGCTGAGGCAGGAGGAACACAAGTTAAAAGCCTGCCTGAGCTACACAGTGAGACTCTGTCTCAAAGTCTCCCACCCCTCCCCAAATCAAACAACAACAACAACAACAAAAGCTGGGCTTTGTATAAGCAAGGAGCAAGAAAGATGGAATTTATGGAGGTGAAATTGTCAATGAATTTTCTTGAAGCCTGCTACTAGATAGTAGTAAACACACAAAGACAGAAAATACACACACACACACACACACACACACACAGAGCAAAGAAATACTAACAGAGAAATCTCTAAAATGATCAAGCCTGCTTAGGTCTTTGGAAGAGACAGGGCTCGGGAAAAATCACTTCTGGGAGACTAGATACCGAGTCCGTCACGGAAGTTATAACCGTGGCTCTGGCTCATTCCTATCTGTGTAAGCTGGAGCCTGCTAAGCCTCCATTTCCCCAGCTGAAATGGTAATTAAGGTTTTAGTATTGCATAGGGTTCCTGAGAAAATTCAGTGAAATAATTCATGTGACGGTAAAAAAAAAAAAAATGCCTGAGCCCTGCATTTCTTAGATGTCTGCCAACATGGAGAGCTATCCTGAACCTACTGTTCTAACCTACAGTGGCTCCCTTAACTGTCACAACCACTCTAACAGGGAGGTGGTGCCATCGTGCCCATTTTACAGATGGGAATGCTGAGCACGGAGACATAAAGAACCTGGTCCAGAGCCAACCACATGAGAAGTCGCTGAGCCCAGAACTGAGTCAATGACTTGAGTCAATGACTGCAAGGTACTGCTATCCTCCACCAGAATCTATAAAGACTAATGCAGCTTCTAGAAGCTTCTACCATGGAGAACTCCAACCAGAGATTGGCAGGATTATTCCTGGACATTCTAAATGTGAGAGCCAGAGCCGGGCTCATGGTGAGAGGGAGGCACGGTCACGGCACAGAGAGGTGCTACTGAACGGAGTTAGGGAGAGGCGGCTTTTCTGGGACAGCAAGAAAGGCTCTCGGGGACTAGTGAGAAATGAGCCAACCACTGTGTGGCCTTGTAGGAACTGGGCGTATCCACACAGCCAAGAGGACCTGCTTCCAACCCAGCTGCCTGGAATCACCTGAATAACCTCAACTTCCTCACCAGTGAAATGGGTACCGCCATGGTACCTGCTCTGTGTGGCTAGCATGAGGAATTAGGATCTAACCAAGGTTACACGCTTAGAACATACTGGACTCTTGTCTTCAACACACTTTACATGTTATCTCAAATGTTATCCTTCCAGTCCTGTGAACTTACCTAGGTCACCCTGAAAAAGTCAAGATGGGGACTTGGGGGGAGGGGAAGGTGCCCCTGGAAATGCACCTCAGCTATGCATACACCTCCTCCTGGCATATGAGAGGTCCTGGGTTCCATCTCCGGTCCTGGGAGGTGGGGTTGTGACATCATCCTTACAGCTCCACCCTCCCATGTCATCTGCCTGACGCTCTTGTGAGCCGGTAGACCTAACTCATGGAACTGTGTTTAAAAGGAGAAGAGACGCAGGCCCTTCAGAGCAAGCTGAGTCTGTAACTCTGTGAGGATGGAGGCCAGCTCAACGTTCTTCCAGGGGCTTCTGGGGAAACATCCCAAACCTATCCATCTGGGCTGGGCTTCGTCACAGCACAGCCTTCCCTCTGAAACGCTGCCCATACTAGTTAGCCACTCTCTCCTCAAATCCTCACTCTGAAACCTTCATGGCCTGCCCTGAATTCACATCCACCAAAGATTGGAAATGTGTTTTTAAAAAAAAAAAAGGAAAGGAAAGGAAAGGAATTGAGTCTTGGATCTCAGCAGAGCCCACCAGAGTGGCCGCAACCTAGGCATGTGTACCAGGCAGAAAATCCACTCTAGTTCTCCCCCTACTAAGTTTGAGATGGAGCTGGAGCAGCTGGAGGCAAAAAGCAAAATCCACCTTTACCTACAGGAAGCTGCAAGGCAGAGGCAGGGTGGGAATCCGAGATAGCGCTGGCCTTGAAAGGAGGTCATGGAACCAGACATAATTCATGAACGCCTCAGGCTCCATCGGCAAGCAGGAAAAGAGTTTTGGAAGATTTTTTTTAATTAGAATCTGTGTGGCCCAAAGGTGGTTCACCAGAACTCGGGACTCTAGCTAGACTCGGTTCCATCTGGATGGAATTCTATTAACCTCCGTGAAACCACATGGTCTATCCTCCCCTTCACCATGAAATGTTAGGTGGTCAGGTGTCCCAGAACACTCCCCACTATAACTGTGATGGAGACCAGTGGTGGGACAGGGTCTCCCTCTCACTGGTGCCGTACCATGGAAGGGTTGATCTCACTGGGATCCACATACATCCTGCTGACGTCATAGAGAGAGTTGATGTCTCTTTCCTGAAAAAAGAGGAAGGACAAAGAGTAAATGGAAAGGGCGTGAGGAGTGTGGCTCGGGGAAGAAGCGTTTGCCTGCCATGGGCAAGGCCCCGGGTTCGATTCCCAGCACCAACCAAACAGGAAGTAAGTATGGCACCCCGGGCTCCTAGACTGGCCTGTGCCAACAGCCAGGCTGCAGGCTTTCTTGGGATATCTTGTTCTTTGGAAAGAAGAGTTGGAGGGGGCTGGAGAGATGGCTCAGTGATTAAGAGTGCTGACTGCTCTACCAGAGGTCCTGAGTTCAATTCCCAACAACCACATGGTGGCTCACAACTATCTGTAATGGGATCCAATGCCCTCTTCTGGTGTGTCTGAAGACAGCTACAGGGTACTCACATACATATAATAATAACTAAATAAATCTTTTTTTTTTTTAAGGAAGAAGAGTTAGAACCTCATGGGATTCTTGTGTGGCTCAGAGGGAGAGATAACAAGAAGATTCAAAAAGTTCCCCCAAATTTGGAGGCAACCTGGAAATCGCAGACACCCTACCCTGACCCAGATGATGCCAGGATCTCTTCTTGATACCCTATTCAAGGATAGCATATTAGCAGCTCAAAGAGGGAAACTGGCAGGCATATTGATGAAGCCTTTCCTGGACAGATATGCAAACGTTTGCCAGCAGCAACTGCCAAGGCCCCTGGCCTACCTGGACTTCCCCCAGCCTTTCTGTCCCTCTACCCAGAGTCACTGCTGTCAGCCTTTCCCCGTCTCCTCAGAAACCATTAGTTCACTTCTGTCTCCTGGGTTTTGGCTCACACTTTTGTCCCATTAAAGTGCCTCTCCTGGCCACTCCCCTGTCCACTGTAGTGTCTTCTCCTCTTGCTATGAAGGTCGGTGTACTCCAAAGGAGCCCGTGCTGACCTGAACACCTCACTCTGGCACACTGTGCTTTCTCCTCTAGGGCCAAAATTTTCTCAAATCAGAATCTAGACACATTCCCTGGCACATGGTTGGAACATGGGGTCCTAGGTCCTAATCTCATTTCTGTGGCTGT
The DNA here is from genome assembly GCA_902729485.2 of Mus minutoides. NCBI lineage: Eukaryota > Metazoa > Chordata > Mammalia > Rodentia > Muridae > Mus > Mus minutoides. The sequence goes on from LR749510.1 coordinate 4,022,327, forward strand.
GATAAAATATCCTGACCAAAGACAACTTTAGAGAAGAAAGGATGGTAGTCCATCATCATGAGGAAGTCAAGGCAGGGTCAGTCAAGAGCACAGAGAAAATAAACACCTATATCCTCGCTGACTTGATCAGCTTTCTCCTTTCTTATACTGTTCTGGCTCACTGCTTAGGGAATGGAGCTGCTCACGGTGGACTGGGCCTTCCTACATCAATGAACAATCCAGAAAGCCCCCCATAGACACGCCCATGGGCCAGCCTGAGCTAGGAAGTTTCTCGCTAAGACTTCTTCCTGCTGATTCTAGGCTGTGTCAAGTTGACAAGTAACGCTAACCAGCCCTCAGAATCAGTCTCCTCTCAGGAAATCAAAGATCCTTCTGACGGGAAATGAGATATCATGACCATGTCCGGCCTTCTCTGCACTCAGAACCCTGCAATGTACGAGATAAGAGCCAGTGCCTTACCATGGCCCACCAGGCCCTACATGAACCTTCCTCTCAGCCCCATCCTCATTCAGCATTACTCTGGCTGAGCTCATTTCATGCCTGTTTACCACCCCAAGGCTTTTGCTTCTGCTGTCCTTTCTCCTCCAGATATCTGCATGCCTCACTCCTCAGTAAGATCTTCCTAGAACCTTTGAAAACTGCAAGCCACTGCCCCATCTCTTCATATTCCCCTATGCCATCCCAGCCCTCTCTCTTTACGTATGTTACCATCTGACTCTGTCTGTGTTTATCTCTAATGTATTGCCTGCCTCTCCCAACCTCCACTATCATGGGGACAGAGTCTTTGTAAACTGTGGCCAAGTCTGCGTCCCCAGGACCTCCTATCCCAGACATACAGTAATGTATGTAAATCTGTACACATTGTATATCTAAAATATAGACGGTGACATGACTAACAAGCCCAAGGGAGTCAACCTACCATATTATATCGCTCCAGGAGCTCCGGGGTCACGGGGTAGCGGAGCCTCATCTTGCGATAGAGTGCATGCTTCTCATAGTAGCTGACAAGCTCCACCAGGCTCTCAAAGTAGGCAGAGGTGCCCAGCACAAAGTGGCGTCCATCCCGGTTGATACGACAGTGCTTCACCTTGCCCCTGGCCCTTAACGGAGAGGACCACAGGGGATTAACAACCAAGGATGCTAGCAGCCCCACCCATCAGCCACAGCCTTGTTAGCCGTCCTTAGGGGACTGAAAGGAACAGAATTCAGTCTTCCTGTGGAACACGAGACACTGGGGTCTTTTCAGTTCAGATCTAATAGAATCCATATGTGATGCTCGAATACCCAGCTCTTCAATCTGACTGAGGTGCCGTCCTATGACCCTCAAGCTAAACCTGCTCCCTGGTATGTTTTTTTGTTTGTTTTTTGTTTTGTTTTTTTTTTAATACACTTTTACTGAAACATGACCACTGTTCATTTGTGTCTGTGCTGTGGTCATTTTTCCCTTATGGATGGTGGGGTTATATAGCTGCAACAGGGTCTATACAGTCTGTGAAGCCTAAAGTGTTTGCTCCATGGGCCCTTCCACAAAGGGCTCTCCAGTCCATGCATAAAACTCCAGTCAGTCCTCAGGTACTTGAATCTTGCCTCCAGTGGCCCGGAGTTACAACGGCTGGTGTTTGTTTTGTTTTGTTTCATAAAGGATGATAAGTTGTTTTGGTTTTTTTTTTTCTTTTTTTCATCTGTTTGAAACAAGAGGCAGAAAAGATCCCAAACAGGACAGACAACAGATCCTTCAGCCCTACTGATTTAGAAAAATAAGAAAAATCGAGTCTGACCCTAACTTTAAAGCCAAGAGTATCTGGACTGGGGAGGTGACTCTGTTGTTAAGAGCACTTTCTACTCTTACAGAGGACCTGGGTTCAATTCCCAGCACCTACATGACAGCTCACAACTGTCTGTTAACACCAGTTGCAGGGGATCTCTACAGGCACCAGGCACTCATGCGATATACAGACATACAAACAAAATACACTAATTAATGAAGTAATTAATTAATTTAGAAAGCAAGTGTCTTCTCTGTATATTCACCAGAAAGAAATGACAGAAGTCTGTAGTCACTACCCTTGCATACATACATGAGCCAAAACCCCACACTACAAATTTGGACAAATATCATGTGTTGATTAATTTTATTTCTGTGGCATTAGCCCTGAACAGCCAAAGCAACTTTAAGCAAAAAAAAAAAAAAAAAAAAAAAAAAGACAGGCGGATTTCTGAGTTCGAGGCCAGCCTGGTCTACAAAGTGAGTTCCAGGACAGCCAAGGCTATACAGAGAAACCCTGTCTTGAAAAAACAAAAAAACAAAACAAAACAAAAAAACCCCAAAGTCAAACACGTGGCACTCCTCAACTTGGAATTATTGTGCAAAAGCTGAGTTTTCGGGGTGCACACCTTTAAAGCCAGCCAAAGAGCCCCGTGAGTGTAAAAGTGAACACAGACAAGTATGATTACACCAAACCAAAGAGCTTCCATATAACCAAAGATGTCACAGGCTTCAAGAAGAGAACAGAACTGGCAAGAACATTTGCAAACAGATCATCTAATCACGATCTGTTCAGGTTCAAAGATTTATGGAACGCAAGTGACGGCATAGCGACAGCAACAATGAAAATCTGACAGAAAACAGGCAACATCTCTAAATAGACATCGATGGCCAACCAGCAAGTGGAAACTGTTAAACCTCACTAAAAAATGGAAACCAAAGCCACCAAGAGCCAGACCTCTCATAGGTCAGAAGAGCTGGCATCAAAAAAGTGTGGGGGCGCACACCTTTGATTCCCCACATCCAGAGGCAGACAGAGCAGGCAGATCTCTGTGAGTTCCGGGCCAGCCAAGGCTACATAAGGAAAGACTATCTCAAAAAATAATGGATAGATAGATGTATGTATGTGTATGTATGTATGTATGTATGTATGTATAAATGGATATATAGATAGATGATGGATAAATAGATTATAGGCAAATACATGATTGATAGACGATAGATAGATAGATAGATAGATAGATAGATAGATAGATAGAAGATAGAATGATAGATAGTAGATAGACACACAGATGATAAGTAGATAGATGATAAATAGATAGATATAGATAGTAGATAGACAGACAGACAGACAGACAGATGTGAGATAAAAGCCTCTGTCCTGGGAACCCAGGGCGAGGCTAGCTGAGAGGGCTTGGCGTGCCTCTGGCATCCCTTGGATAGATGGCTGAATAGATAACACAGAGCCAGACTCAGTCCTGAACTCCTCATCTTGTGAACCTTCAACCCTCTGTGCTTCAGCCAGATGAAACCAGTCACTGACAGACAAAAGCATCCTGACTGGCAGGACAACAGTGGGATCTCTGCCCCTGCCCAGGGCCTGGTGGACACAGAATAGCCATGAATAAACATACCAACTTCCTTCAAGGCTAAGCAGGCACCACTTAAGAGTGTTCTGAAGAAGAGAAAACAACCCAGATGCCAAAGAGGCCCAGGGCCTGCCAGCTGTTCCCCTGTTCCCAGTGGTGCCACAGGGACATAGGACTCTGACTGGAGCTGGCACACAGTAGGTCTTCAGCAAGCCAGTAACAATGACCTCCGGGAGGTATCCTAGTAGAAGCCTCAGTGTAGGTGTGTAGGAAGGGAAGAAAAGCCCAATGACAGGGGTGCAGGGTAACAAGGTAACCAATTGCAAAATAAAGGGGCAGCAGCAGCACACTGGATGCCCGACGGCAGCTGCGCACATCTGGAGGCTATAGAAACATGGACCCAGAACCGTGACAGCCCCGCTGCCAAAGAACTTCAAAGTGAAGTGACTCGGTCTTTCTAATCAGCCAGGCTGAGGCAAGGGCCACCACAGGTCTCAACTGGTGAGCCCAGCCTCTTCTAGGAGCAGATCCAGGAAAGATTAGCACAGGCTGTATACGTGTACTGGAGTTCCAACTCAGCCAGCTCCAAGGCTGTGTGGTACTTGGCATGTCACTTAATCACTCTGAACTACTATCTCCTCACTTAGAACACTGGGTCAGCCCACCACAGACAAGCCAGTGTGGGGAGAGTTATACAGATACACAGGCGGCTGCCAATGGCAGCCGCTGGGGAATACTTGTGGGAGAGGGAGGGGTGAGGTGCTGGGGTTGGAATTTGGCACATCTAAGAGAAAGCAAAGGGAGTGGGGGCCAGGGAACAAACCCAGACCTGGGTTCTATGCCCGGCCCCCACCCCCACTGGACCTCACCATGCCTCATTTCGTGCCTTAGAAAATAAGGATGGTGGGCTTATCAGTGAGATGGCCGTGCAGGCAAAGAAACCAGCGTGCAAGCCCAACAGGCCAAGAGTTCAATGCCTGAAACACATGGGAAGCAGGACTGAGAACCAACTCTGCAAAACTGTCCTCTGATCCTCAGGTGACCCTATGAAACGTGGATGCCCACATACAACAATAATACAATTTTTTTGAAAGAGAGAAAACAAAGTAGTGGTCATAGCTCCTAAATCCTGTGGTTGCTCAAAGTTAAAGCAGAAGGACCATAGAGACTATTAGAGAAAGAGAGCGCTTATGCCTAGTACTGGGGACACACACAGTTCTGTGTATTGCTGTCCTTGTCATTGACAATGAGGTCAAGGTCATGGAGAGACATCTCTGCTTCCACCGGAGTTCTCCCTTCCTCAGGTCACATTCGTGTCCTTCCTATGCCTCCTCTGGGGAGCACTCACTCTCACATACAAACAGTGCCCACACACCTACCTGAAGGTGATGGCGTAAGAGTCGGTCCCCTCCCGCTTCCGGATGAGGAAGGCTCCATCTCGGGGGATCCGCATCAACATGTCCTCCGCTTCCCCCCTGCTCAGACTGTCATAGTACCACCTGCATCCAGAAGAGGAAAACAAGCTGGTGAGGATCCTCTCAGACTGAGAGCCAGCAGGAGACAATACCAACAGACAGGGAGACCTGGGGCTGACCATGGAAACTGCCACAGAAACTTTGCTGGGACTTCCCTGACCATACGCAAAGACACCTCCAAAGACAGAGATTCCTATTGAATTTTTGCATTATTTTACTGCAGCACTGAGGGCTAATCTAAGGTCACATGCATACCAGGCAAGCCCACTTCCACTGGGCTACAGCCTTAATTTTTTGTTCTTTTTCATTTTGAGACAGGACCTTGCTAGATTTCTTTTTTAGGCATGCCATATAACCCTGGCTGGCCTTGAACTTACGATCCACCTGCAGCTCAGCCTCCCAAGTAGCTGGGAGTATAGGAATAAGCCCCCCTATCTGGAAGAAAGGCAACAATTTTTTTATCAAGACCCCAGGAGTATGAGGAGGTCAAGGTGAAACTCAGGGGAGTCTCTTCTCTGCCCACCTGCCCAGCCCCAAAGGCTGGAGAGCTACAGCAGTGTCACAGGGAACATCTGGGGCAGGGGAACGCAGATGAGGTTCAGAAAGATTTTGGTTACTAAAGATACAAAATGACAAGCTTGGAAAGGCAACTGGTATGAAAACAGGAAATGTTAATAATAATCATAATTATAATAACAATAATAATAATGTCACTATAAATTATCCCGCTTCCCCCAAAAGCAAAAATGTTAGATCTACCTGCTTAACGATTATCTTGGTATTTCTGGAATGTGTTGACCTCTTTGCCAGGGATGGCCTGGAACTCTCTTTAGCAGATAAAAGAGGGAAAGGAGAAAGGAACTCGTCCCTGGGGTTGCTATTCGTAAGTGCTATCATGAGTGAGTGCTATCGTGAGTGAGTGCTATCGTGAGTACTGTCCTGAGTGCTATCCTGAGTCCTATACTGTGATTCCTTTGATCACAGAGGGAGCCTTGACAAGCACAGACACAGCAGACCCAAACTGGCCTCTGAGATCAAAGCCCCAGACCTCAGGGCACTGAAAGAGAAGAAAGGGGGAAGAAATCCTGGAGGGGAGAGAAAGGTGGAAGCTGGGAAGGAAGGAAGGAAGGAAGGAAGGAAGGAAGGAAGGAAGGAAGGAAGGAAGGAAGGAAGGAAGGAAAAAAAAAAAAAGCTGGGCTGCACACACCTTTAATCTCAGCACTCCCCTCAGGAGGCAGAGGCAGGTGGATTTCAGAATCCAAAGCCAGCCTGTTCTACAGAGTGAGTTCCAGGATAGCCAGGGCTACACAGAGAAACCCTGTCTCTAAAACTAAACAAAAGAGTGAGAGCTGGAGAGATAGCCTAGTGGTTAGAGCACTGATGGCACTTATGATCCAAGTACTGTTCCCAGGGACCACATGGTGGCTCCAAAGTGCCTGCAATTCCGGTTCCAGAGGATCTGACACCCTCTCTGGCCTCTGTGGACATCATACATCATACACAGTGCACATATATGCATGCAGGCAAAACTGCTCATACTCATAAATTATTTTAGCTTTAAAAAAATGAGTGAGTGCTCTTGCCCAGTTCCCAGGATCCATGGCAGACAGCTCACAACCATCTTTATCTCTAGCCCTAGGGGATGCAACTCCCTCTTCTGGCTTCAGTCGGCACCTGCACGAGCATATACATGCCACACACGCTCACTCGCATATTCCCCGGGCAAATAAAATAAAATTATTAAAGAACAAGCAAGAGAGAAGAGATCGAGGATGGGACAAAGTCTTTCAGGTAGGAATAGTTTACATAGAATTCTAAGAACCCACATTGTCAAAGAGAACAGGGTCCTGGAAACGAGAACCCCATATAGGTCACACCTCGTGGGTCAACCACCCAATCCTAGAAACCTACGGCTTGGACTCATGTGGGTTGGGGTTGGGCACCGGGTCTGTGAGCCGCAGCTCGAACTCCGCACAGCGCAGGTGTGCCTCACGGTAGTGCTGGATGAGGGCGTAGATGCTGTTGAATGTGAGGTTGTCAGTCAGGTAGTACTTCATGACCCCATTCTCCATGGTAGACCGGATCCGGCAGTGCTGCACCCGGCCAGAACGCCTGTTGGGAATAGAGACAGGGATGTCCCATCAGAGCCAGGCAGGACACAGCCTGACCACACCACCTCCCACCCACTAGCCTCCGAGGAACGGGGCGTTACCAGAAGGAGAGTGTGTAGTCATTGGGGAAGGTCTCGCTCTCCCGCACCAGGAATGTGCCATCCTTGGCCCCGGTCTCGGCACAGTACTCTTGCAGCAGCTTCTCTGCACTGGTCCTCCTCTCCACCTTCTTATGGAACCATTTCTCCCCAAAATGCAGCTCCGTCGGGGGAGTGTCCTGAACCACAAGCATCCAAAAGGGCTTATTACAGCTCACTCTGCCCTCTCCTGACAACCCATTGATGGCCGTTTCCAGGAGTTCTAAGGTGTTCAGGAGTCCCAGTACCAGAAGCCTGAACTCACCCAGGGCTCTCTACTCAAGAAGAAGGCCAAAGATGGGCAGCAGCTGGAGGGAACGTGCAGCACAGGGCAAGGGGCGGGTCCATCACACCTCCCACCCAAACCCTCCGGGGATTGCTGGCCCTGGACAAAGGCCAGTCAGACCCCATAGGAAGCAGGAAAGAGCCTCGAATCTTACTGGTTAAGCCCTAGGGCTAGCTAGCCAATCAGGAAGAGCTAGTTAAGCTTTGCTACCCAAAGCAATATCGCCTTAGAGCCAAGGATGCTCTAGCCAGCCCAGGTATGAGAAGCCACACAGTAAGTCTCCAGGTGGGGATTCTCCAAGGACAAGACCAGAAGGCAGAAGGCAAGCAGGTCTCCACCTACCTGGACCAGCTCTTCCTCCACAGTCTGTTCAATGTCATCACTGAAGGACAGCTTGGCATCAGCAATGGCACAGTAGTGGCGAGTCCATTTCTAGAGAGCCAGGCTGGCATTAGTCTCCCCCAAGGTCTCAGCCCTATTGACTCTGAGGACCTATGGGACATCACCCCAGCATTCACTGGGGCTGCCCGGCGCCAGTTTTCACATTTATAATGATTTTTTAAAAAATAATAATAAGATCTGCTCTTAAAACATCTACTTCTGCATTCTTGGTACTCGGGACTATTTAAGTGGGTATGTCTGGAAGCGATTAAGAACGAATACAGAGTTCCTGCTTCATTGACAGTCTGCAACAGATCAGATCATGCAACCTCACGAATAGCTTTTCCTCATTCACGTGGCATTTTCCTCAGTACTGGAGACTGACCCCAGGCCATGTGCATGTTAGGTCAGAGCTCTGCCACTGAGCTATGTCACCTGCTTTGTAAACCTTTCTGGGTCCTTTCAGCCAAGTGACCTAACAGCATGTTCTTATTTCACTAATTTTTTAAAGTTATTATATAGTGTTATATATTCTATATTATATATTATATACTATATTATATATTATATATGCTATATATATTATAGGTGTTCCAGGTGTGGTGCTGTACACCTTTTAATCCCAGTACTCCAAAAGCAGAGGCAGGTGGATTTCTGTGAGTTCAGTGCCAGCCTGTACTACATAGTGAGACCCTGTCTCAAAAATAACTTTAATAGAGTTCATTATGACATTTTTCATACATACATATCATTGTGTGACTAGATTCATCCCCCTATCACCTTTTCATGATCCTTCTTCTCTGTGCTTCTCCCATTCCCAACAAATAGTGGTATAAACTTTTATACCACTCATATATATGACACACTCATATATATGATACAAATTTAAATGCTTATCACTGCATGCATTTATATGTAACAAATACATCATATATATGTTTGTGTGTGTGTGTGTATATGAATGAAAAGGTGTGTGTATGAGTACACATGAGAGCAGTGTCCATGGAGGCCACAAGAGGGCATCAGATGCCCTGAGGCTGGAACTAGAGATGGTTGTGAGCCACCCATGTGGATGCTGGGCACCAAACTCAAAATATCCTAGAAGAGCAGCAAATGTGATTAGCCTCTCAGATATCTATCCATACCCCAGATATTTAAGTTTTCTTAAAAATAGAGTCCACATATCAAGTAAAGCACTAATATTCTTGTTTTTCTTTTTCACATCCCAGTCTCCATATGTAAATCCTATCATTTCATTCTTAGAGGCTGAATCAGACTCCGCTGTGTATGCATGACATTTTGTTGATATTTACTTAAATTTTCCCTATTTTGTATTTATAGGGTACTAGAACAGACAGACCTTTAGATAACTCAAGTAAATAGGAGTATCAGGAGGTATGGGAGAAGCATTAAAGCTTGAAAGACAAAAACAAAAAAAAACAAAAAAAAACAAAAAAAAAGCCGGTGTGGTGGCGCACGCCTTTAATCCCAGCACTTGGGAGGCAGAGACAGGCGGATTTCTGAGTTCGAGGCCAGCCTGGTCTACAGAGTGAGTTCCAGGACAGCCAGGGCTACACAGAGAAACCCTGTCTCGAAAAACCAAAAAAAAAAAAAAAAGCTTGAAAGACTTTATTCCACCACAAATAATAAATAATATGAAGAAGAAGAGGAGGAGGAGGAAGAAGAGGAGGAGGAGGAGATAATGATGAGGATTACCTAGGGTGGACCCAATCCCAGATTGGAAGGCCATAGCAAATTGCCTGTTAATAAATGTTGCTAATACATAGCAGCAAGTTGACTGCTAATATATGTGATGGGAAAAGGACGTTAGTGAACACGATAGCTTAATCCAAAACCTGTTCCTATATGGACTATGTATTAAAGGCTTGCTGGTCAACTGGTAGGGCTTTGGGAATGACCCACGCCATGAAGGGGTTAATCCATTCATTGATAAGTTCATAAGTGAATAGACAGCTGGGAGGTGGCCTGGCTGAAGGAGACGAGGCTGTGCCTCTGAAGGGCTGACCTCTTATCTCTTCTCTTCTCTGTCCCCCAATTCAGCATGAGGTGAGTGAGGCTCTTAGCTTGTTCACACATACACAGTTCCCTGTCAGGAGGCTCTGCCTCAAAGTGAACTAACACAGAAGCCCCAGACACAGGCAGCCACTGACTGAACCCTCCTAAAGGGTTCATCTAACACAGCAGACAAGGGGTGACGTAGAAAGAAGATCCACAAGAAGCTGATAGTGTCACAGCCCTGTGGGTGCTCTGCTTGTTGCAGTCACAGGAGATGCTCCTATTTGGGAAAGGTCTCTGCAAGGTCAAGGCAGGGCAAGGGGTAAGGAGCCCTCAGCTGTGGTGCATCATGGGAGCACCACATAGACCCTAGAATCTAGGGTCTATGACTTTGGTCTGTGTATAAGTACTTATTATATTGAATTTGAAATTATTTGAAAACATTCTAATGCCATCAAAAGACAAGACACATGGCTCCAAATGGTACAAAGGTAGAGACAGTGCCAGACCTTATGGTGGAAGCCAGGACAGCTGAGAGTCAGCACCCAAGACTCTGTTAGGGGAGGACAGTCCCAGACTCACCTGGTCGATAGAGTCCCACATATACAGCTCGCCCTGGGTCTTGTGCTCATCTTTCTTGTCCTCCACATTGACGTCGACGTCACCCCTGGGGCCCAGCTTCTTATGCTGAAGGGGAGAAAGTTCACATAGCCCTCCTCACTCGAGACCAAAGTTCAGAGTCTTTGAAGCAACCAGAATTCAGCCACCATCCGCCACCAGGCATGCACTGCTCTCTCCGCCTCCACCTTTGCCGGCTCGTCCATCACGCCCTATAATCTCAGCTCTGTGCTTGGAGAACTCTCCTCCCTTGGAGGTATCACTCCTTGCCTCTCCATCTTTAGCCCATCCCTGCCTCCTCTCCAGCTGGAGACCTGCTTCTGTTTCCTTATTCTCCAGGGAGTTGTGCTTTTTCAGGAGGTGGGGACTGAGTGAAAGGGAAGAAATGTTACTGTCACTTTTAGGTTAATAAGCTGTGGTATTTCTCCATCCAATCTCCCAGGTCCCTTCCTCCATGCTAAATTCTAACTCTCACTTCTTGGGGACCTGTGGAAACCCCACTGAAAATCCCTGCCATGCAGCTAGAGTAGGATGTCAGGATCCTTAGTCCCCAAATCACTTTGGGGACCAAAGCCCAATCACTTTGGGGACCAAAGCCCAATACTCCTAAAACATCCTACCTTGTATGAGAAATATAAACTTTCGAGTGCTTTGTTTCACTACTCATCTAGTCTTTTTATCCTAACAACACAAGTATGCAAATGTTGCTGTCCCCAAAGACCGATTAAAAAAAAAAAATCATGTGTTGCCTTCATAGAACAAGAACACTAGCCCCAGCATCCCACTGTCACTCAAATCCTGTTAAGCAGCTATCCACATCTCACATAGTCTGAGAGATCCCAAGGGCAGGAATAGGGCCTGAGCCACTGGAACCCCAATGCTCACACCGGTTCCATTTGCTTCATTTTTAAGACAGAGTCTCACTAGGACAGAGTCTCCAGCCCAAACTGGCTAGAACTCATCGTCTTCCTAAGTTAGAATTGGTAGTATGAGCTAACCATTCTGCACACACCCACCCAGAACTGCTTTAACAGAGGTCACTATATAACTAGATTCTATATTATCCCCATCACCAGAGAGGCACAGAGGCACCCAGAGGTTAAATGATCAAGATCGTACCAAGATCAGAAAGATGGTAAGGAAAATGGGACCTAGAGTCTGGCACCACACCTCTGACATGGACCCTTAATAATGGCAATCCCTGGTAGACATCAGCCCCCGCCACACACACACACACACACACACACCCCTACCTTGATAATGATCTTCTCACGAAGCTGACTGGGCGAGGGCAGCTGGTCAGCACTGGCCTCCGTGGGCTTCGTCAACAGCATGTCTCCCAACACTTCCTTGAACACCTTGGCCATGTGGCGCTGCTGCTCCACACTGCAGTGTTCCTCGATAGACAAGATCACGGGGAAGCTGCAGGCGGCACAGGACAGAGTCAGCAGGGGGACAGGACCCAGGAACCTTCCATCATTGTCTCTACTGGTCAGAAAACACCCATTTCTCAGGCGCTGGGTCAGGGTGGGCGGTAGATCAGTAATTGGGATCTCTGGAACTCGATCCAAGGAACTCAGGCAGGAATCGCCTCAGAAACCTCTGGTCCTGTTTACTGAATGCTGACCATGCCTGGCACCTAGCGATCAACACACAACCCTTCAAGGTCCATACAGTCATCACTATAGCTGCTAAGATGTGGGGATCCTGGCAAAGAACCACAAAGTCTGGCTGTAAACACAGAGCAGGACTATGAGAATGTTAGCGTCTTTAAAGACAAAGGAATGTTACTTAGTGTATGTTTTTGTTTCAATCCCAGGCCCAGGATACAGGGGATGCTTCAGATTGTCCACAGCAGCTGACTGTGATTTGTCTCGTGCTATGCCAGGGGCGTGATTCTGCCAGCTGACTCTTGAGAGGGTAAGCCAGAGCCCCAACAAAAGCAGAGGCTGAAGCTGGTTGCTGTAGCTGCAGTTTGTCGGTTGTCATGAGCAAAGAGATAGGAAAAGGAAAGAGGCTATCCTGCAAACAAAGACAGGACTTGCTCCCAAGGAACTGAACATCACTAATCAGCAGAAAATAGTCTAACAAGATTGACACCCCTTTTGCCCTCTCACCTCCTTTCTCTCCTACCTGGTGTTGGGGGGTTGGAAAGGTTTGTGGTGGAGAAGGGTGGTAGGAAGGACAACACAATAAAGTAGCAGTTACACTGGACTAAACTGGAAGAAAGCATCTAGAACTCATGGGTTCTAGTCCCAAGAAATGGCTGAGCAGTTAAGAGCTTAACATAATGCTCTTTCAGAGGACCTCAGTTTAGTTACCAGCACTAACCTCTCAGGCAGCTCGCAGCCACCCGTAACTCAGCTGCAGGAGAGCTGATGCCTCTGGCCTACACTAGCACCTGCACTCATGTGCACACACCCATTCAAACACACAAACACATAGACATAATTAAAATAATAAACATAATTTTTAAGGGCCATTATCATTTCTTAAGGACACAAGGGCCACTTGACAGTAACTAGCCAAATGGAACCCAAGCTCCCCCCAGGGTTTGGGAGAAGTGGGCAGTGTGTATATATGCATGTGTGTATGTGTGTATCTTTGTGTGTCTATTTGTCTGTCCATCCATCCGGCTGTGCATCCAGTCCTAGCAGCTTTTCCCTTACAGGCCCACCTCCAGGAATTCAGCCACTGACCTGGAGGTAACAAAGGCGTGGTCCCGGATGGCCTGAACAACATCATCAAACTTGATCTTGGTGGTCCTTGTCCAGCCATGGTAGATAATGGGTTTCCCGTCAGGCCCATCCCAGCAGTCCACTGAGGGGAAAACACAGGCCCTCAGCATCAGCCACCATCAACCACAGCCACCAAGAGTGAACCGGTATACAAGACACATGTTGGGCTGAGGCCATCAGGTTAGGCTCTGGTACCCATAACAGCTTTGTTACCAAGGCTGTCCCAGGTTCACCCACACATCCATGGTCCTATCTACAGATTTGCAGAACACAACACACTTCCTGAGAAACTCCTTCTAGTGAACCGTCCATCATAAAAGAATCAAAATGGGTTTTATTTGCTTGAGTCAGCTGTTCGAGGCTCCCCTCTTTTGCCAGTAAGAAACAGACAGATTTTGAAAGGTTAGGTAATTATGCAAATGGAAATAAGACTATGGGGTCATGGTAACAATCCTGTGGATATCAAAGCTGGTGACTTCTGACTTCAGTTCCTCACAGCTTTTTCCCAGAGAGAAAAGCATAAACCCAGGAAACCCATGGGCAACTGCTACTGATTTCTGGCACAGAATGAGCAGGTTTGAAACACTTAAGGAGCCATCAATGGTTTGGATCATTTTCTTAGCAACATACATGGCTATGGCTTAGAAAAGTGTCACCCAGCTTGGTTCCTGGAGTAGCATCATTGAGGCTGTGTCCTTGAAAGGGACTGTGGGACTCCAGCGTCTTCCTTGTCCTCTCCCAGTTTCTACCTTATGGTCGAATTGTTTGCCGCATTTTCTTGCCATGACCTGTTATCAAAGGCCCAAAGCAATGCTCCCAACCCAAGATACAGAACAATACTCCTGCCATTAAAAGCTCATCACCTCAGTTGTTTTACAGTGATAGGATGCTAACTAATCCAGACACATAAGAGCTTTGGTGATAAAATGAGTCTGGGAAGGATAGAGCCAAAGATGGACTGGGAGATAGTTCAAGGGATAAAGTATTTACTCTGTAAGCATGAGGGCCAGAGTTCAAATCCCAGAGCCCATGTAGATGCAGGGCAAGTGGAGACAAGGAATGTATGAGGCAAGCTGACTAGCTAGACTAGAGCTACAGGTTCACTGAGAAACGCTTTCTTAAAAATAAAGAGTGATTGAGGAAAACAACTGCTGTCAACCTCTGGGTTATGCACGTGGTTATATACATACATGTGAACACACACACACAAAGAGCAAGGCTTTGCCACCTGCCCAGCCACAGACATGCTTGCTCTCAGACCCTCAACTACAGACATGTGGCTCCTGGGTGTGGTGTGTCATGCTAACTGGTATGTGTCTGTGTTCCTCTTAGCAGAAAGTGGACCTTGCTGCTGGTCCCCTGCTTCCCACTTTATCAAGACTCTTTCTAGTTACACCAACTAACCTATTGCCCAGCCAGATGTCACTTTTGCTAGGGGACAGTTATCTTCTAGGAAAAAAATGCTTAGTCACCTCAGTTCCCTCCCTAGAGTTGCTCTGTGAGGGAACTTCGCAGCCTGTCTCCCTCCCCATCCCATCTCCCACCAATACTGTTCTCTCTCTCTCTCTCTCTCTCTCTCTCTCTCTCTCTCTCTCTCTCTCTCTCTCACACACACACACACACACACACACACACACGTGTGAAATAAAATAAAAGCAACAAGCAAGCACTGAGCATCATAGCTTTGCTTATTGAGTCATCTTGGACAAGACGGGAAAACAAAACTCACACTCAATGCAGCGGCAACCAGCACGCAGACAGCGGATGTACGCTTCCGTGGAGGACTCACTACGCAGCTGGTCCCCGGTGAGGTACCTGAGGGATAGAATGAGCCCAGTCAGGGAGGCAATCCTGCACACAGTTCATGCTTGGAGACCGTCTGAGCCCAAGATCTTCTGATTGAGAAACACCGAGGCTAAGGTCTGGGCCACACGCACGCCATCCTGAGGCCTTGGGTCCAGAACCACCAATAAGATGTGCGCAAAAGCTGGGCATGGTGGCACCTGCCTTTAATCCCAGCACTCGGGAGGCAGAGGCAGGCGGATTTCTGAGTTCGACGCCAGCCTGGTCTACAAAGTGAGTTCCAGGACAGCCAGGGCTATACAGAGAAACCCTGTCTCAAAAAACAAAACAAAACAAAACAAAACAACAACAAAAAAAGATGTGTGCAAAAGCTACCTAAGCCATCTGAATGCAGTGGAGACAGTATGGACCTTTTGGAGACCTGAACTGAGGGTGTCGGGGGCAAAGAGGAAGCAGAGTGTGTGCTAATGACCCCTGGAGCTGCCCACTGGGCTCTGGGTATCAGCAGAAACAGGCCCATGCTTTATCACTGAGATCTGAGGCCAGCATTGGCAGGCCCAGCAAGTCCTGGTAGAATTTATGGTGCCATGAACCTAGTCAGAACAACTGCTATAAAACACATTTTTCAAAAAATCACGCAGTAGTCATGTTTCTGGATCTGGCTTATTTCACTCAACGTAATGATTTATGGCTCCATCCATTTTCTTGCAAATGTCATGACTTCTCATTTCCTCCACAGCTTTGCAAAGTTCTATTGTGATATATGTGTAACATACATAGGCATTACATAGGAATTACATTTTCTGTATCCATTCCTCTGTTAGAGCATTTATTGATTAGGTTATTTAAGAGAGCTTTTGATGTTTTGAAAGACAAATGACTATTGCCTTGTCTTCTTTCCAGACCACCTTCCCTCTCAGGACAATTCCTCAGCTGTCCCTAGGCTTGGAGGATCCACCATCCTAAGATAAGAACTCGAGACGCACCACCTACCCATTCCCCTGGAAAAGGGGTCACCTTCCCAAATACCTAGAGGATGACACACAGGGGGCCTTGCTCATGCCCCATTTGAAAGAGCACTTTGTGGCCTAGAAGTCAACCCCTCATCCTGAAAGTCTGACTGAACACTGAGGCCGGGAGGCAGCATCTTTGCTCACTCCCTTCATCCACCCTACTCATTTGAGATCAGCATAATTACCTAAAGAAGTAGATGAGTGTGGGTCACTCTCTGGATGAAGTGGCCGGAGGCTCCCTGTGACTCTCTGTGACTTACAAGCTTCGTTCTAGGCTGGCCCTCTAGCCTGATGCTACCCTCCCAGACTCTTCAGTCTTAAAAATGCCTCCCAGCTGTTCCTGCCCCAGGGCCTTAGCATATGCTCCTCCCCTGCAAGAAACTCCTTCTCACTCTTCCCCTTTTCAGCCATCAGCTGATGCCCAGAGTTGACATTCACTGGAAGCCTTCCTCTCTAAGCACTAGAGAATGAGAACGAGACCCCCTCGTTCACTGTGGAGTCCACACGCCTCATAGGCAAAGAGCCTGGCCCATGTCAGATGTTCGGCAAACACCAGCTCGCTGGCTGAGTGAACATTTTGATGGTGTGGTGACCAAGTCATAAAACACCAGCTCTGTAAACTTGCTTAAAAGGCCATAGATAAAGGCTGGAAAGAGCTGTGTTCCTTACCCCTTCTCCCCACCCCTTCAGAGCCAGCTCTGCCGGAGCCAGCCTGGGCTCATCCAGAAACTCACGTGTTGTGGGAAGAGGAGATCCAGTAGTGGGACAAGGGGTTGTTCATATCCTGCATGTCCACTGCATCGTACTTCTCGTCCCAGATGCTGTTCTCCCGGGAGAACAGATACGTGAGAAACTGAAAGAGACAACCAACACGGAGTCATCTTGGCACAAGAGACTACTACAGTCTACTTATTCTTAGCTGGCGCCTACGTAGCCAGGCGAGGCGGCTCTGACCTGTGAAACACCTACAGAAGGTCCCCAGTCATCGGTCTTCCGAGGTTTCGGTACAAATGGCTCAGATTGCAGCCATCCTTCTTGTGATGGTTTATATATGGTTGGCACAGGAAGTAGCACTATTATAAAGAGTGGCCCTGTTGGAGTGGGTGTGTCTCTGTGGGCATGGCCTTAAGACTCAAATCCTAGCTGATCTGAAGTCAGTCTTCCACCAGCAGCCTTCAAATGAAGATGTAGAACTCTCAGCTCCTTCTGCATCATGCCTGCCTGGACGCTGCCATGTTCCCGCCTTGGTAATAATGGACTGAACCTCTGAACCTGTAAGCCAGCCCCAATTAAATGTTGTCCTTATAAGAGCTGTCTTGGTCGTAGTGTCTGTTGACAGCAGTAAAACCCTAAGACACTCCGTGTCAACATAAGTACCTCAGGACCTCCCTATCATTTCCCTTTTTAACGTGTATGTGTATCCCCAAATGTCTGTTGCTGTCAGAGCACCAGCTGCCCACACAGAAGCTTTACATCGTATCACCGACTAAGCCTCTGTGAGTCCAGCACAGCTTCGGAGACAGAACATTCTGGATATGAGAACATCAAAGGGTGGAAAGACACCAGGCCTAGGGGCTCAGGTCAGGAGGATCAGAGTCAAGGCTACAGTGAGTTCAGGTCCAGCCTGGGCTAATTACTGAGAACCTGCCTCAAAGCCAAAAGAAAAGAAGGAGTGGGGATTAGCTCAGTGGTAGAGTACTTGGCTAATGGGTACAAAGCCCTGGGTTCTAAAAATACTGAAAATAAAAGGGAAACAGAGAGAAAGGGACAGTTTCCTGTCCCAACTCCTGGAAGCTTTAAAAAATAAATAAATAAATAAATAAATAAGAAAAGAGAAGAGGGCTGGAGAGACGGCTTCATGGGTAAAGACAAGCATGAGGGCATGAGTTTGAACCCCAGCGCCCACACAAAAGCTGAATTCAGTGGCACATGCTATAATCCCATGTTCCTCCTGGCGGGGGTGGGGGGCACAAAATAAACATTACAAAGAATCCCACTGTTATAGGTCTGTGGTAGAGCACCTGCCTAGCATGCAGAAGGTTCTGGGTTCAGTTCCTACCATGGCAAAAACAAGGAGGCACAGAAGGGGCCCAGGGACTGTCCCATCTACCCACTCCTAGCATTTAAAAACGTAATAATAAAATCAGAAACACTGACTGGCTCAGAGGTACATTTTACTGCCATAAACAGCCCCGGTGAGCAAATGATAACCCATGTCCCTTCTGATCCTCCCTGGCCACCTGTAAAAAGAAGTGTCCCCTATAAATGGCTCACACAACCATCAAGCATTTGTCATGTTCAGTTGGCTTCTCCCTAGTGGCGAACACCCTCTAGTGGCAAAACAGGTAATCCCACCCAGGTGAGAATGAAAATAAAAATGAAAGGAAAATGAAAGGCAGGATTAATCCCAACCCTGAGAAAACCACTCCTTATGAGTCAATCCCTGGACAGGCCTGACAGTGACGCCTCCTGAGGGGAAGGGATGAAGGAAGTCCTGCTCATGTGACAAGCCCCGGCCCACTCACCTCATCCACAAATAAGAAGGGCTCTGCGGTCTCTCTCATTGTATCGTCGATAAACTTGGTCATCCGCTCCCGGACTTTGTTCAAATCCTGAGCCCATAGCTCCTTAAAGATGTCGAAGACAACACAAAGTCACCAAAGGACAGGCGAAGTCCTTCTCGGGACCTAGTCAAGGTGATCAAAGACTGGACCCAGTGTCAGGTCTACCTGTCACTCAGAGCCACATAAATAAGGCTCCATCCCGGCATGGTCTTTGCCAGGGGCGAGCAGATGCCTTCTGCAGGGTCACCCGCTATCCTCACTCAGCAGTCACCACTGTGTGAACGCAGCCACAGACCAAATACAGGAAAATGAGCGTAGCTATATCGCAATAAAACTTTATAATAGTAACGACAGACCATGATCTGCTAAGAACTCAGGGCACTAGGCCACGGCTGTCGGTATGAAGCAGCCAGGGACCGTGGTGGGCTATGCCAGTGTTAACAGTTTGATTATGAAATCCCACCCCCCCACACACACACACATACAGAGGTTCATGTGTTTGAACACCTGAGTTACCAGGTCATGCATGGCATTGTCTGGAAAAGCTGTGGAACCTTCCAGAGATAGGAGGCTTGCAGGGGAAGTAGGTCGCTAGGGGTGGGTGGGCTTGGAGGTTTTTTAGTCCAGACCCACTTCCTGTTCTCTACTTCCTGATGAGCGAGTCCGTGTGACCAGCTCCTATTCCTGTCATTGTGCTGTTCCTACAGGCTGCCATCTCTTGCCAATTATGATGGGCTATAGCCCCTCCAAGTCTAAGCCAGAATAAAGCCTGCCTGGTTAAAATGGCTTCTTCTTGTCATGGCTATGAGAAAAGTAACTATATAGTACAGCCAGACTACTGGGGTGTCTCCCCTGGCTCAGCCAAGGTGACAAGTCACGTGTCTTTTTTATACAGCCTCATCCATGAGAGGAGGGTCCCAAAAGTTATGCAGGGCGCAGGTTTGGAAACAGGAGCAGATGAAGTCAGCTGTGTGCTGCAGGACTCTTTACTGCAGGACTCTTCACTGCAGGACTCTTCAGTGCAGGAAGCCTCCAGTTTCTGGAAGGTTATTCTATCAGCCCCACCCCCATATGGTCCTCCACCCTGCAAGCCATATAATGTCACCTGCATTCAGTGTCCCATGCTGTCAGGTGTGGTATGCATGCCCAGCACCCGGAGCCAGCAGCCGCCACTGCCCAGCCTCGGGCTGTGGTAAATGTCCCTCTCTGATCATTAGCTTCTATGCTACCATGGCATATCCTTATGCTATGATAGAGTCCAAACATAGAGTGCAAAGGTATCAGCTATTCAGGAAGCTGAGCCAGGAAGACAGCAAGTTCAAGGCTAGCCTGGGCTAAGGAGGGAATTCAAGGCCAGCCTGTGGTAAAGAGGGAATTCAAGACCAGCCTGGGCTACAGAGGGAGCTCAATGCCAGCTTGGGCAACTTGGTAAAACATGCCTCAAAAACATGTACCACGGGGGAACATTTAACAGCATCTGCTCGCCAGGCACCAGCATGGTACCCAAGAATATACACACACACATACTGGGGTGACTTTGTACCATCAGATAATGACATCCCAACAGGAAACTCCTGTGACTCTTCCTCCACACTGGGAGCCACTATGTAGATGGTCCCCCAGGGGACCAGCAGGTTTGGTCAGCCTAGTCACCTCCTCCCGTCCAGAAGGGATGGGCTCCCAGGAAGACACTCCTGGGGTGACCTCAGGGGAGTATCTGGCACCAGCCAGGGCGAGGGACATCTTCTTCAAGCCCTCGAGTCCCTGCCATTGCTTGCTCATTGGAAGTGGTGACAAGACTCAGCCCACCATGTTCTCCATTTCCAATCAGAACGCCCCTGATCTCCTTCAGCTGTCTTACTGCTCTAACAAAACTTCATGGGCTCACAGAGACTGAAGCGGCAGGCATGGGAGCTGCATAGGTCTGCACCAGGTCCTCTGTGTAGATGTCATGAATGCTCGCTTGGTGTTCTTGTGGAACTCCTGACAATGGGAGCAGGTGTGTCTCTGACTCTTTTGCCTGCTCCTGGGACTCTTTTCCTCCTCTTGGGTTGCTTTGTCCAGCCTCGATATGAGAGCTTTGGCCTTGTCTTGTTGTGTGTGGTTCTGTCCTGTTTACCTGCTGTCTCTTGGAGGCCTGATCTTTTCTGAAGAGGAAAAGGGTAGGAAGTAGATCTGGAGAGGTGGGGGGGGGAGCTGGGTAGAGTGGGAGTGGGAGAAACTGTAGTCGGGATGTATTGTATAAAAGAAGAATCTATTAGGAAGGAAGGAAGGAAGGGAGGGAGGGAGGGAGGGAGGGAGGGAGGGAGGGAGGGAGGGAGGGAGAGAGGGAGGGAGGGAGGAAAGAAGGAAAGAAGGAAGGGAAGGGGGCTGGAGAGATGACTCAGCAGTTAGGAACACTGGCTGCTCTTCCAGAGGTCCTGAGTTCAATTCCCAGCAACCACATGGTAGCTCATGACCACCTGTAATGGGCTCTAATGCCCTCTTCGAGTGTGTCTGAAGACAGTGACAGTGTACTCATATACATAAAAGATATAAATCTTTTAAAAAAGAAAGAAACAAAAAAAGAAAGAAAAGACAGGCTGGAAATCTGAGGAGGCCCAGTGGTATTTGACAGTGGTCTGAGGCCCTACCCTACCTCAGGGACACCACAGCTATTCTATGATAGCATGCGTCCAAGGGAGCACTTTGTCCCTGACCCCTGACCCCATCTCACAATCCTCTCACCTGCTGTTCATGTAGAAGAAACCTCTGGAAGTCCTGCAGGTAGACAGCAGAGGCATCTGGCCGGTCTGTGTTCCTGCCCTCAGAGAAATGACACAGGGTGGTTAGAGGGGGGGGCTCCACCTCCACCCTGACCCCAGCCCTGCCATGCTGAGCGCACCACTGACCCTGGAAGTCGAGATTTAAAAGGCTCAAAGAGGGACCCCAACCAAAGAGTCTTAGAGGCCCCGGACAGCACTCAGGAGCTCTAGAAGGTCTGGAGAGCACAGCAGAATGTGGAGTCCACAAACAGAATAGAACCAGAGAGGGAGGGATGCAACCGGAAGAGAAGGGGGGGTGGAGAGGGGGGAAAGCAGGGGGGAAGAGAAACCTATTGGTTTATCACATCCCTGAACCTACGGGAAGCAAGCCTGAGCTCATGGTCCTCCCTACAGAAGCTTCTAGACCTTCCTTACAGCACTCCACACCCTATGGATTCTGTTCACTCGCTCATGCTGCCCTACAAACCTGAGGTGAGTAACTGCACACAGTATCCCCACCCACCACTAGAGCTACAGGGACACAGAGGCCCTGAACAGCAGCAACGTGTGCGAGGTGTCTCACCCTAGGATGAACACGGAGGAGTCTTTTTTGAATTCGTCAAGTATCTGAAACGAGAAACAAGCAAATCATAAGAGCATTGGACAAATCAGCTCATGCCGGTGAGATTTGTTAGTTTGTTTGTTTGTTTGCTAAGTTATCATTAGGCCGAGAGATGGCTCAGCAGTCAGGAGCAGTTGTTGTTCTTGCAGGAGATGTGGGTTCGGTTCTCAGGGCCCACACGGCAGCTCACAGCCATCTGTAACTTCAGTTCCAGAGATCCAACACCCTCTTCTGGCCTCTGTGGGCACCAGGCACACATGGTGACATATGTGTCTGCAGGCAAGATACTCATGTACATAAAATAAAAATAAATCTAAAGAATAAAAAATAAAGGGCCAGGCAGTGGAAGCGCACACCTTTGATCCCAGCATTTGGGAGGCAGAGGCAGGCAGATTTCTGAGTTTGAGGCCAGCCTGGTCTACAGAGTGAGTTCCAGGACAGCCAGGGCTACACAGAGAAACCCTGTCTCGGTGGGGGTAGGGGGAGTAATAAAGGAAAAGTTACTTTTAAAAAATTATAGAAGCAAGTGTCCTGGTTTGTTTTTGCCGACTTGACACAAGCTAGTGTCATTTGGGAAGACGGGACTCAGGTGAGAAAATGCCTATAGGAAAATTTATAGTGCATTTTCTTCATTAATAATTGATTCAGGCAGGCCCAGTCTACTGAGAGTGGTCATACCCCTGGTCCTAGCGGATGGTCCTAGGCGTGCAGAGCAAGCCAGTAAGCAGCACCCTCCGTGGCTTCCGCCTCAGTTCCCGCCTCCAGGTTCCTGTCCTGCTTGGGTTCCTACCTGACTTCCCTCAGTGATGGAGTGTGGCCTGAGAGCTATAAAGTGAAATAAGCCCTCTTCTCCCCAAGTTGCTTTCGGCCATGGCGCTTCTCATGCAATAGAAACATTACTGAGACAGCCAGAATGGCTCAGCCCAGGCAAAACCCACTAATGTAGGACAATGCCTAGACTGATCCAGGAACAATAATCACAGCGTCTCAACAGGCGTAGAAAAGAGAAAAATAAAATGTAGTATTGAATGTGGTGGCACCCACCTGTAATCCCAGGACTTGAGAGGCTAAGGCAGGAGAAGAGGATCGTGAGTTCAAGACTAACCCTGACTATACAGGGAGACTTGACTCGGAAAGAAAAAAAGGAGGGAGAGGGAAGGGAAGGGAAGGGAGGCAAGGCTGGATCCGAGAGTCTGCTCAGCAGGTTAATGGCACTTGTTGCCAAACCTTACAATCTGAGTTTGATTCCTGGGGCCCTCACGGTGGAAGGAGAGAATGGACTCTCACAGATTGTCCTCTAGTTTCTACAATCATGCCATAGTACACACATCCCTCTCATCCCATGCCCCATGGAAGAGAGAGAGAGAGAGAGATAGAGAGAGAGAGAGAGAGATTTAAATTGTTGTTATTGCTGTTTTTACAAAGGCTGGAGATACAACTCAGGGTAGACAGGTGTTTACCTGGATTTGATTCCTAGCACTGCACATGCAACATGTACACACAAACACACATATGTCACAAACACCATACACACTGCACAAACAACACACAATATACAACACACACATAGTATACATACCACATACATACACACCACACATACACATACCACACACACACACACACATCACACATATACACACCGCGAACAAACTCATGCATACACACCACACACATATACACTACACACATACACACTGACATACATGCACATTGACACACACGCACACACCACACATATATACATCACACATACACACCACCACCACCACCACCAGAGACCATCTGTGTTGTCTCTGTCACATGTATCCAACTCCATGAGCACCACCAGGCTGTCCCCACCACAGTGGACTGAGACCATGGGCCACAACTCAGCCTTGCCTCATTGGAGGTCTTCTGCCTGGGTACTGTGGTCCCGGCAACAAGTGGTGACTTACACTGTTCTGTGTTCACTGCTGTATTTCAGAAATATTAATTTCACAGATGACCTTTTTACTGTTCCGCTTTCAGAGCAGAAAAGGAACATAGGGCCATGTCAGTTCTTCCCTTGTGGCCTCTGTAATGTCAATGTAAGGAGCTGAGATGCATCTCCCTCTGCACCAGCTCACTGGCTGAGTCCTGTGCACACATACGCACATATATGTATAGATACAGATATGCACTCATACACAGACTCATGTGTGTATATAAACACATACACACACATACTCACATGCACACATTGAGATACGCATATGCACACAGGTGTACCTACACACTTTTGTGTGCACACATGTACACACACACACACGTCCCTGGACTGTTTCTAGCTAACAGCCTGGCAAACACTCTGTCTGCCTTGCCTGCCTGGACAATAACACAGTGATTGTGTAAAGGTGAGATGTATTCTAAATGAAAATGGCCCTCTAGTCACTGGCCTGTGACAGATCTTGTAAACAGCTCTGCGTTCAACAGTCAAGTCCTCTAGCCATCCACAGGCTGGAGGTGGGAGGTCTGGGAGTCCCATTTACTCTGGAAAGATGTCTAGAAACATCTCTCATCACCAGCCTGAAGGTTGAACTACCCCTTCAAATTCAGAAGCACTGACACACACACACACACACACACACACACACACACACACGTGTTTCTTTTGAGAGGGTGGGGCATCAGGCAGAGCAAGGAGAGTATTGGCTTCATTTGGCACTTGGCTCATAAGCCCATTCAGGATGTAGAAAGGTTTCTTGGTAAGGCTCTATGACCAAATCTAATCCAAAAGGGAGCCTGGATGGACACTGGGGTCTGGGTAACTCCAGATATCAGTGAGCCTGTCCACCCCAGCGAGATGTCAGTAGGGTCAGAGGACATGTCTGTGCCAACCATGGTACCCACTTGGGTCATGCAAACAGCTTTTGCACAAGTCGGATGACTGACTAAAATAATGGAGGAATTATTCTCCTCACGCTCAAGGAAGGCCCCAGCTGGACAGAGGAAGGGATCATACCAAAGGGAGAGGAGACATTAAGACCCAAAGGACTGAAGATTGGGAACTGAGTTTCCTCGGGGCCAGAGGATAACCCAGCAAGCTGACAGTCTTGTCTTCTGAAGGTGGAATCCATGAGTCTTCGGGAGCCCAGGGACAGTCACCAGGATAGAAACCAACCAGAGTGTCACTGCTAACTTAAGTCTGAGGGTTCCTGTCCCCCATCCCAGCCACCTCAGGCTAGAATCACCTGCATCCAAAATGATCCACCAAGCCATCGGGATATCTCAGGGAATGTGGACCCCTCCCTTCCGGCACTCTGGCCGTGAACAAGCTGGGTGGGAAACTGCTAGACTTACTGGACACACAATCCCAGGCCTGACTCTAGGTGGCCCCTTGGGCTCTGTGACCTAAGAGAGGAGGTCAAGGGGGAGGAAGAGGAGGAGAAAGAGAAGGAAGAGGAAGAGGAGGAGAAGGAAGAGGAAGAGGAGGAGAAGGAAGAGGAAGAGGAGGAGAAGGAAGAGAAAGAGGAGGAGAAGGAAGAGAAAGAGGAGGAGAAGGAAGAGGAAGAGGAGGAGAAGGAAGAGGAAGAGGAGGAGAAGGAAGAGGAAGAGGAGGAGAAGGAAGAGGAAGAGGAGGAGAAGGAAGAGGAGAAGGAGGAAGAGGAAGAGGAGGAGGAGGAGGAGGAAGAGGAAGAGGAAGAGGAGGAAGAGGAGGAAGAGGAGGAAGAGGAGGAAGAAGAGGAGGAGGAGGAGGAGGAGGAGGAGGAGGAGGCGCCTCCCCCAGAACTTTGGGTTTTAGAATGCCAAACCACTGGCCAAACCAAGAATGAGATGCCAACTCAGGCGCCATGTGGCATTCTGACCACCAGAGGGCGACCTTGGCACGGCTGAATGCTTGCCCAGGGTTCCCCCTCCATAAACCTTAACTCAGTCAGTAGTTCCTCCACCTTCCTCACCCCTTCCCTCCTCCTCACCCCCTCTCTCCTTTCTACCATTCTCCTTCCCCTTCCTCTCCTTCTCTCCTCTCTCTCTCACGTGCACACAAGCATACACAGAAACAGACACTTTTTTTTAAGTTGTAATAAAAAGTTTAGGAAGCTGAAGTAGGAGGAGAGTCAATTTGGGGCCAACCTAGGCCACATAGCAAGTTCTAAGACAGCCTGGTCCACATAGCAAGTTCTAAGACAGCCTGGGCCACATAGCAAGTTCTTAGACAGCCTGGGCCACATAGCAAGTTCTGAGACAGCCTGGGCCACATAGCAAGTTCTGAGACAGCCTGGACCACATAGCAAGTTCTGAGACAGCCTGGGCCACATAGCAAGTTCTGAGACAGCCTGGGCCACATAGAAAGTTCTGAGACAGCCTGGGCCACATAGCAAGTTCTTTGACAGCCTGGGCCACATAGAAAGTTCTGAGACAGCCTGGGCCACATAGCAAGTTCTTTGACAGCCTGGGCCACATAGCAAGTTCTGAGACAGCCTGGGCTGGGTGGTACCAAGGTCACTTCAACATGAAAAAGTGTAAGTTGACATACAGCTTGGATTGGGGATGAGACATGGTGTCTTTACAACAACAGAAAGTGACTAAGAAAGGAATTTAAGTGGGGCTTAAGGAGGCACCCTAGTAAGAACACAGAAGACAGTGGCAAGGTGTATGTGACATGTATGTGTGATCATATATATATATATATATATATATATATATATATATATATATATAAAACACATATATTCTGTGTCACTGTACATTGCATGTGATCTGCTTTTTAATTTTGATTTTACAGGGGTTAACGATTTAAGACAATTCCAAGAGTCTCAGAAGAGACTTTGAAAGACTTGTGGCTGAAAGACCCTGGGGACTTTTGAAGTTGGACTGAATGCATTTTGCATGATGATGTGCCTACATGCCTATTTTGGCCAGGGAGTAGGATATGCTGGCTTGAATAAAAATGGGACCCATAGGCTCATACACTTGCATGTTTGGTCCCCAGTTGAATAACTGTAAAGATTAGGGGGTACGGCCTAGCACATACAAAGCCCTGGTCCCCTCCTGACCCTATAACCTGCCCGGGGTAACTCACTCTATAATCCCAGTGCTCATGGGCTGGAGGGAAGAGGATCGGAAGTTCAAGGCCAGCTTTGCATGAAGTTTGAGGTCAGCCTAGACTTTAGAAGATCCCGTCTCAAAAATAGTCATAAAATCGTAAAACTCAGAGACGGCTATTGAATAATTTTCAGGATTTCCTTCCTGGGTGATTTAATAGCACAGTGTGCATTATATTGTATTTGTTTTTCATACACTCAGAGTTATGATCAAGTTTATGGTTACGGAATTCCCACCAGGAAGATCAGCAACCTCATGCCCTGACATGTCTCCTACAGCTCTACCGTGCTTATGGCCATTTGCCGGTCTCCTGAAGTCATCCACTGTCACTCTCGCCTGTGTGTCCTCAACTCAGTGGGAAGCTAAGCCCTTCCCTGTGGGCTTCTCAGCTCTGTGCCTGAAGCAGAAACACAAGGAGAGCCGAAGGCCCTCTTACCGATTTTTGCTGGTCAAACATGAGTTTCTTGTAGAAGAGATGGAACTGTTCGTAACTGAGCTCATCTTTCTGCGCGCCGATTTCCTGCAAGCACAAAAGGCACAAACGGCAAAGGTGAGCACACACAGCTGGGTGTCCACCTCACACCTCCCTCCGCCCTCTACACAAGAACAGAATGGCTGGAGGAATCAACCCCAAGTCCTGTGAAGTCAGTGACTCCCAAGTCAGGGAGAGCACACAGGGTACCCACACCCTTGAGCCCCAGGGAACCCTGGGACAGAAGAGTCTTGGCCAGGTTTCTAAAAGCCAAAAGGGATAGCTGTTCCTTTTGGGGGTGAGAGATACATTTTTTGAATTGCAAAATTCAGATATACTGATCAAGACACATTCCCGATTAATGTATTAAGGCCAAAATAAAAATATATATATACATAAGGTTATACATATACATATACAACAATTCCAAGAGTCTCCTAAGAGACTTTGGACTTTACAATAGTCTTGGGACTAAAAGACCACGAAGACTTTAAAGTTGGAGAAAATGCATCTTGCATGATGATGTGACTACATGCCTATTTTGGCCAGGGAGTAGACCTGTATATGCGTATGTATGTGTATGTGTATGTACATGTATGTATGTATGTATGTATGTATGTATGTATGTATGTATGTATAAAGAAAGAGGGAAAACCACCCCGGGATTAATAATATTTTCCTCTTCACCCTCTCAGTCTCTCACACATGTTTTCTGTCTTGATGAGGGGAACATGGGGGGATGGGCAGGTCCAAGAATGGCAGGGTCAGGATCAGCATGGGTCAGCTGTCCCAGGAACTCACTGGTACTCAAAGGAATGAAGTTGTTCAGCAAGGGGAATCCCACAAATGACATTAACATGACTCCTATGGGGGCTCCCCGGACCACGTGTTCATTTCCCAACAGCATCCTCTGTGGGAAAGTTGCACCTTCATCTCCTCCATCCATCCATCCTTGCCCCCTGCATCCCATCATTCCTGGGGCAGAGAGACTTTGCTGGCTGTCCCACCCACAGCTCAAGAACATAATCTACCTCAGTGATGGGGGGGGGGACAACAATTAGGAAAATGAACGGTTAGAGCAAGAGGACAGTGCTATGACAGATGTCCCTGGTATCCTCTCAAAGGCATCTGCCACAGCAGTTTACAAAGGACCCGTGTGTTCCTGTGACTAAGGTAACCAGCTGCAGGAAGGCCCAGGAAGTGCTAAAAAGCAGACTGGTTCAGACAGATATGCACAAATGTCCCAAGTCACACCGTCCAACACAGTCTTCACTTGCTCCATTCAGGAAGTCCTCCAGTAGTCACAGGGTTCCATTGGATGGACCAGGACTAAAGTGCTCAGGAGGCAGAGGACTCTGTTGGATGCCATCCACAGAACCCCAAGCCAGCATGGGTTCCCGAGAGAGGCACTAAGCAAGCCTAGATTCTTGTCCCTGAGCTGAGCTGCCATACTTACCACCAGCTTGTCCTTGAGAAACTTGATGCCGCTCACTTTGAAGTTGACCAGGGGCAAGATGGCCTTCAGCTCCCGGAGGCTGATGCTGCAAAGAAGGAGATCTCGATCCCATCAGCCTCAGGGGCCAGAGTGGGAGGAATTGTAGAACTCTACCAACCCCCACCTTGGCACCCCCCATGAGAAAACCAACTAGAAGCAAGACCCTTTGAGCCAGTGGAAAGGAACAGCCTGATGGTGGAGGCTGGTCCATATCCCTCAGGATTGGTGGTAGGCATGGGCCATGTGGGAGATGGCTCTGGAAGCAAGTGCTGTGGGAAACCCAATGGGGTTTGTAGAACACTGTGAGCCTCAGGCACCCAAGAGTCTCGGAAACAAGCCCACGTGGTTTCAAAGCAGAGTGAACCGGAGAGGGGCAGATGGAAAGGCAGGTGGTACCTGCTATGTGCCAGGCAGCTTGGTGTCATCTAAGCTGTGGCACTTCTCCACCCTACTCCCATGTATCTATACACACACAGCACCAAGCTCTAGCCTCAGGGTTCAGAAGGGGTGGAGGCTGCAGCTGGACCCAGGGTGGACAGTGACAGCCTAGATCCTAACCAAATCCCACAACAGTCATCAAGCCAGAACAGGTGGTATCAGAATTTTCCAGGAGCTACTCCTGAGCTACTGGAAGCTTCTAGAGAAGAGGGGAGTAAGGGTCAAAAAGGGGGACAATGGGAACAATGAAGGAGATGCTAATGGAATCCATCAGGGTTAGGGCTCTGCTATAGACTTCCCAGCTTCAAAAGTCTCCTAAGGCAGCCCTTAGGGCCATCGCCACCTCCATGGAGGAAACTGAAGCTCAGAGAGGACTGCTGTGTGAGCAAGGTTAGACTAGACTCGCTACAGTCCAGGTCACCCAGAACAACCACATCCCAAAGACCTTCAGATGATACCAGAAATGAGGGGGCCAGATAGGTCACGGGTAAGAGACTCAGGTCCTTCTAGCCAAAGATCCAAGCATCCAGCATAGTTAGATGGGGTCGTATGCTCAAGAAGAACCCTGCCTCGGGTATGGGTAGAAATACGCCCATGTCTCCACACTCATCAACTTGGCTTTTGTCATCTTCAGAGAAGAGCCGTGTGTGTGAGTCCACACACTACAGCAGTCACATCCAGCCCTCTTGCCCCCTTGCCCTCCCACCCCGGCACAAAGAGCGTTCAAGGCTCCTGTGCAGGGCATGAGACCCTTGTACTTACAGATAAGCACTAGGGAATCCATGAATGTTAAAATCATGGGGTAGTCCCTTCCAGGGAAGAGATATATAACCTGTTCTCTGCCCAGAAGGCTGAGAATGGTGATAGCCTGGTGACCTCAGACCTGGCTCCCAGACTCTTAGGTTTATCTCAGCCATCCTATCGAGGCCCTTATGTTAAGCATTGTCTCCCAATCTACAAAATCCATCTCTATGGAAGGGTTCACACAGACTTCACAAAGAAGTTTCAATGCAGTCATGCCTTAAGCTTTATTGTACACACAGGATTGAGTTGATCATCACCCAAGAATCTTTTTTTCCCAAACTGTGCTGTACTTAAACGTGTGTGAAAGAAACCGCCCGGTGTCAGACTCTCAAAACTTGAACCAGCACTCTCTAGTGAGTTGTGCTGAACTGAACTTCTTCCTACTTGCCTCCCCCAGAGCAACATCTGCTGGCTCTGGTGTTTACAGGGCACCCACAGGCTCCCACCACTGGGCCAAGAGGTCTGGCTATGCAAAGATGCCAGCAGATTACAGAAGGTGCCTCAGAAGGTGACATTCCTCTTATGCCACATGGCAAGACACAGGAGAGAGAGATTGAAAACGTGGGGGTGGGGGGCTGGCAAGATGGCTCAGTGGTTAAGAGCACTGACTGCTCTACTAGAGGTCCTGAGTTCAATTTCCAGCAATCACATGGTGGCTCACAACCATCCATAATGAGATCTGACACCCTCTTCTGGTGCGTCTTATTATTAGATACAATAATAAATAAATTTAAAAAGAGAAAAGAGGATGAGGAAGAAGGAGGAGGAGGAGGAGGAGGAGGAGGAGGAAGAGGAGGAGGACAAACTCAGAGGCCCTAGGAGTCCAGGCTGCACCAGTAAAGGAAATGCCCACATCTGGAAACAGAGTAAGAAGGAGGACTCAAGAACCAACACAGCTACTTAGTGACTGAGTAATAGAGCAGGTGCAGGAGTCAAGAGCACCTGAGATGCTGAACTCATGCACTCCAACCAGACACCCATCTAAAGGCACCACAGAAACAGGGACCAAAAGGCTATTTCGGGTTCTTCATGATAGGAACACCTGAATCCCCTCCCGGAACTCTCTCCTCACTCCCATCACCAGGGAAAACACACCTAACGGGAGGACTCCCCAGCAACTGGAGGGAAGGAAGTCAGTAGGTCTTAGCCACACCTGCCTCATAAGATGGAAAGTACCTTACTCACAGGCCCATCCCGTGGCAGGGCCCCCCAGTACCCGGTGACAGGTCCAAGCTAGAAAGTAAATTTGACTCTCTGGACCTTCATTCCAGAGAGCAGGTGGGCAGCATCAGAACCCCACCCCACCCCCACGCCCACGCCCTCGCCCTCGCCCAACCCCACCCCAGAAGCAAGAGCCAGTCCTGCTGCCTGCATACCCTGTGCCTCTTCATAGTCCCCAACATCAGCTTCCTGGACACAAATCAGAAACTCAGATCCTGTCCTAGGGCTCAACCAGAAACCAGGCTGCTCTCTTTTGTGAACAACAACAAAAAAACAACTTCTCCCAGGGGTCAGCTGACACCTGTCTTTCATGCAGACATCATCAACCAATCACCATAAAGCCTGGCTGGGTCCTGGGTGCCTTCAAGGCTACACCTCTTACCAGAGGAGCTCCTGAAACCTCCCTGCTTAGAAAAAAAAAAAAGAAGCCCTCTCTCACCCATGGCTATTTTAAATAAAAGCAACAATACATATTTAATGTGGAACGTTTTCTGTAAGCCAGGCCCTATCTAAGCACTTTACAGTGTGACCTCACTGAGTCCAACAAGCTGGCATCCAGTCAGGATGCAAGGTAGAGAATAACATCATGGCTCTCTGTAGACAGGGAAACTGAAGAATAATCAAATATCACACAAGCAGTGTAACAGCTTATATGTCTGTCTGTCTGTCTGTCTGTCTCCCCCTCCCTCTCTCTCCATGTTCCCTCGTGCGTGTGCCTGTGTGTGTGTGTGTGTGTGTGTGTGTGTGTATTGGGACAGGCTCTCACCATGTAGTCCTTAGCATCTGAGAGCAAAGATGACAGGTGTGTACCTCCAAACACGGGCTAACCTCACAAAACTTTCTAGAGCGGTGCCTATGGTCTCCATTTGTGCTGGTCATACCAGCAGCCAACCCCACACAGCTACTGGGATGGGTGAACTGGGCCACACACTGTATCTGTCACTGGCCCATGCACTCAGCAGCCCCTACATTCACTGTGTAGATCCAGGACCCTGCTACTTGCAGCTGTTTAGGGACCACTACTTCCCAAGGATTAGCCACAATGCAAATTCTTCAGGTCTGGACCCCCATCTCTTAAACTGGCAGAGGAGGAGGAAGAGGGAGGGCTGCTTCATCATACCCTCAGGGATTGAGAATTCGTTTCCCTTGAGAATTTATTTCTCAACCCTGGGCTACATGGTGAAACATTGTCTCAAACGAGATTGCTGGGACAGGAGAAGTTACACTGGCTACTCTTCCAGAAGACTTGGGGGGGTTCCATTCCGCACACCCACCTGGCAGCTCACAGCCGTATGTAACTCCAGTTCCAGGGGAGCCTACCTGGCCTCCCTTGAGCCTCAGATACACACACAGTGTGCACACGTACATGCAAACACATATTTATAAAATAAACCATTAAAAAAAAAAAAAATCCCATACCTACAATGATGGCCAATGCAACGGAATCCGCACAGGTGTGGCTTTGGTTATCAACCACATGAAACCTATTTGCATCCAGGAGCTCTGAGAGCTCTCCCACCTGCAACGCCTCCCCTCCCACATCC
Organism: Mus minutoides; assembly: GCA_902729485.2. Taxonomy (NCBI): domain Eukaryota; kingdom Metazoa; phylum Chordata; class Mammalia; order Rodentia; family Muridae; genus Mus; species Mus minutoides. The sequence goes on from LR749510.1 coordinate 4,055,230, forward strand.
CTGCAGACCCAACAGTCTTCCCTCGTTCCCTGCAGATCTGAACAAGAAAGTCTGTTCTGCTTATGCAAATTCAGTGGTATAACCCAAGGGGCAAGGATGGAGGGAAATCGTGTTGATAAGGATGAGGAAGAAATAAACCATCTGGGCGCTGCTGAGGGGACTGTGTGAGGACATGACCATTATGGAAAACAGCACAGGTGTTCCTCAGAACGTTAACCAGTTCCCACTGATCCAACAGGAAGGGCAGGGCCCCCTGCCGGTGTTTCTTCCGGTGAGTGTGTGTGTGTGTGTGTGTGTGTGTGTGTGTGTGTGTGTGTGTGTGTGTGTACCCTGAGTCACAATGGCAGAAGCCCAAGAGAGAGCAAACTTTGGAATATTATTCGGCCTCAAAAAATAAAGTGGTTCTGCTACTCCGTCGGAGGCAGGGGGATCACAAGTCCAAGGCTTGCTGCCTAGACAACCATGTGAGACCCTGTCTCTCAAGAGAAAAAGTAAAAAGAAGGCTTCAAGAAGGGTGTAGCTCCATGGGACAGTGCTTGCCCGCGGTGGGGGATAAGCCCTTTGAGAGCCTGACTCCAAGAGAAATCAGCAAGAGTGTGAGGGTAGCGGTTAGGGTTACATTTAGAGGAGGCACTGAAGGCAGCCAAATCAAACAGAACATGGCTCCCAGGACCCCGGGAGGTAGGTATTAGCTTACAGGTGATTCTGCTAGACTCCTCCCAGGTACCTAGCAACAGCTTACGTCATCATCGGAGCCCTCCCCACCCTCGCTCCCCAAGTGTTCTGAGCCAGGCTCTCCTCCGCCCTCAGCCCTTGTGGCTCTGCTCCAGTATGCCTGCCTACACTCCCTTTCTCCAGGTCCCTTCTCCGGGTAGAGACAGAGAAAGGCAGAGAGAAAAAGGAGTAGAGGCCGGCCTTGAGCACATGGAGGCGGGGGGAGGGAATGGTGAGAGAAGGGGCAAGGGGCGAGAGGATGGAGTGGGAGCAAGAAAGCAGGAGCAAGAGAGAGCAGAGGGAGCGAGCAGCCCCTTTTACAGTGAGTCAGGCATGCCTGGCCGTTGCCAGGTAACTGTAGGGAGGAGCTTAGACAAAATGCTAACACTCACTCCCCTCCCTTCCCCCAAATAAACCTCCCTTATACCAGGTTTGTCACATGGGCCCACCAGGTACCCCAACCTACAGCCGAAATGCATTTCATAATGGGTGAGGGGAGAGAGGGGCCTATGGAGTCATGGTTTAATGATGACCCTGTACATGAGCGCGGTCCGCTCAAGAGATGGAACACAGCAACAGTTGCACAATGCTATGAATGCAATTAACCCCAAAGAACTGTGCACTTAAAATTCTTACAAGGTAAGTGTGACGCTGAGCAAGCCTTACCGCCATTTTAAATTCTTTTTTTTTCTTTTTTTCTTGCAACGTTATTGGCTAGGGTAAGGAACAATGTCTGCACGATAAGCAGAACAAGCCTACAAAGAGCGGTGTGTTATCCTCAGCACGCTGGCTTGCTTTAGGTGCATGACCTGATTTCTCTGGACCTCAGTGTCTTTACATGTAAAATGGGTGCCTAGCCCAGTAGTTGGCTGAGAGCATTTGGTTGGCATGGGATGTGCCTAATCCAGTGGCTGTTCCCAAGCAAGTCCCATCACAAAAGCCAGCTGCTACCATTTTAACCCTAGGAGAAGTTAGAAGCGGGCTTGGGCCAAGGAAAACATCTGGGGTTCGGGCTCCGCCTGAGCTAGGCCAGTCCATTCTTGCCTCTGGCAGCTTCTGTTTTCCTCTGGGAAACGGGTTAGTCAGAGGCTGTGGGAGACAGGAAAGGGAGGGAAACTGGCCAGGCTGCTCTTTCTGGAGCACTGTGGGTCAAAGTTCCTTTTGAAGTATCCCTGTGGCCTCCTAGAGAAGGTGAGTCTTTCCAATTCTAGGTGCTGACAAGCAGGCAGGGCCTGCTGGGAGGGAGCTGGGAGAGGAGCTGGGTGGAAGACAGCCAGGGACCACCTCCAGAAACAGGTCCCCTCTTGGCAGATGGGAAGATGGGTTTCTAGGCAGGATTTGAAGAATACATCCCCAGGAAGAAGCAGGCATCCATCTCTGCTCCATATAAGACACAAAAGTGGACAACTCCACCACCATGGGGACAGTGTGACCAGAGTGACCCCTTCTGTCACCCTGAGCCAGTCTAAACAGTGAACACAGTCTCAGAGAAGACAACATCCTAAGACCTCAGTGTGTAAAACCCACGACACCCCACTAGCTCAACCCTGGTGACACCAGAGGGCAGCTGGGAGATGACAGATGGGAGGGAGAGGCAGAGGGAAGAAAGCATGTGGCTAGGGGGTCACAAATGCCCCAGCCACTACACAAGAGACAGAAATGAACAAGATACAGACAGAAATGCCAGCCGCAGAGTCACCTTTATGATGCAGGGACAAAATGGGGAACCTGGTGTTGGTTAGTTTTGTCTCAAATATGAAAACCAAAATAAAGGAAAGAAAAAGAAGTTAGTTAGCTAGTTACTTAGCTAGCTGACTAGTTAGTTAGTTAGTTAGTTAGTTAGTTGAGATAGGGCTTCACATGACCCTAGCTGGCTCCCAACTCTCTCTACAGCAGACAATGACCTTGAACTTCTGACCCTCCTGCATCAAGCTCCTGAGGGCTAGGGCAACGAGCCAGCCTTCCGCAGTTGTGCACCTCCACCCTTGCTGGGATGGAAGTCAAGCCTGCATGCAGACTAGGCAAGCACTCTACCAGATAAGCTATAGTCTGGTCTCAAAATAAACCTTTTTAAACAAAAGGTCCAATGTGAGAAAAAAGCAAGACAAGGATTATAAAGAGTTAACACCATCCCGATGCCAAGTTCTCCATGCAAGGTAGCGTTTGCTTGTTTGCATGTTTGTTTGTCTGTAGGGATTTTTTTTTTTTACAGATTAACTTATTTAATTTTATGTGTATGAGTGTTTTGCCTGCATACATGTATGTGCACTACATGTATGCCCGGTGTCTGTGGATTTCAGAAGAGGGAATTGGATTCCTTAGAACTGGAGTTATAGATAGATGGTCATGAGCCCACCAAATAGGTGCTGAGAATCAAACCTGAATCCCCTGCAAGAACAAAGATTTCTCTTGCCTATGTAGCCTTCTCGTCAGCCCCAGGGTGGCTTGTATCACTTGGTTATTAATTAGAGGAAGGAAATAAACAAGAGGCTAATCAGTCACCAACCCAGAAAGAAAGGCAAATTTAAACAAAGGATGCTATGGCCATTCATCCTCCAGGCCAACAAAGGACAAAGATCAGTGCAGCAGAGACAGTGGGCAGGTCAGTGCACTCCGCACCACAGCTGGAAGTCAACCCTGTCACCATATTCTGCCATCATACACCAGGAGCTGGCAACAGGCACCCGAGAAGTCCCCAACTCACATGTACAGTGCCCAAGTTCACACTCCAAGGTTGGCTCTCACAAAATTAACATGAAGTCAGAAGCCACTATGTGTCTACCAATGGGGAAATAGTTGCTGGGTGAGCACTGACTTTGCCTAAGGAAAAACCCAAGCTGAGTATCTGTTTAAAAAAAAAAAAAAAAAAAAAAAAAAAACAGGCCTGGAGGTACAGGTCTCTCAGCCCAGCTATGCAAGGGCCTGAGGCAGGAAGATTAAAGTTCAAAGCCAGTCAGGGCTACAGAGAGAGAGTTAGAGGCCAGCCTGGATAATGTAGAGAGATTCAGTCTGAAAACAAAAAGAAGTAGAGCCAGGCAGTGGTGGCGCACGCCTTTAATCCCAGCACTTGGGAGGCAGAGGCAGGTGGATTTCTGAGTTCGAGGCCAGCCTGGTCTACAGAGTGAGTTCCAGGACAGCCAGGGCTATACAGAGAAACCCTGTCTCGAAAAACCAAAAAATAAAAAATAAAATAAAATAAAAAAAGAAGTAGAGATGTTAGAACACTTGTCTAGAATCCACTCGTGAAAGGCTGTGGTCATGGCTCAGGGAAAGAGTAAATGGCTTGCAAAAGACCTAAGGTTCAATCCCAAGAACAGAAAGAGGGGGTGAAGGGAGGGAGAGAAAAGGGAGGGAGGGAGGGAGGGAGGGAGGGAGNCAGCTGACACCTGTCTTTCATGCAGACATCATCAACCAATCACCATAAAGCCTGGCTGGGTCCTGGGTGCCTTCAAGGCTACACCTCTTACCAGAGGAGCTCCTGAAACCTCCCTGCTTAGAAAAAAAAAAAAGAAGCCCTCTCTCACCCATGGCTATTTTTAATAAAAGCAACAATACATATTTAATGTGGAACGTTTTCTGTAAGCCAGGCCCTATCTAAGCACTTTACAGTGTGACCTCACTGAGTCCAACAAGCTGGCATCCAGTCAGGATGCAAGGTAGAGAATGACATCATGGCTCTCTGTAGACAGGGAAACTGAAGAATAATCAAATATCACACAAGCAGTGTAACAGCTTATATGTCTGTCTGTCTGTCTGTCTGTCTCCCCCTCCCTCTCTCTCCATGTTCCCTCGTGCGTGTGCGTGTGTGTGTGTGTGTGTGTGTGTGTGTGTGTGTGTGTGTGTATTGGGACAGGCTCTCACCATGTAGTCCTTAGCATCTGAGAGCAAAGATGACAGGTGTGTACCTCCAAACACGGGCTAACCTCACAAAACTTTCTAGAGCGGTGCCTATGGTCTCTATTTGTGCTGGTCATACCAGCAGCCAACCCCACACAGCTACTGGGATGGGTGAACTGGGCCATACACTGTATCTGTCACTGGCCCATGCACTCAGCAGCCCCTACATTCACTGTGTAGATCCAGGACCCTGCTACTTGCAGCTGTTTAGGGACCACTACTTCCCAAGGATTAGCCACAATGCAAATTCTTCAGGTCTGGACCCCCATCTCTTAAACTGGCAGAGGAGGAGGAAGAGGGCTGCTTCATCATACCCTCAGGGATTGAGAATTCGTTTCCCTTGAGAATTTATTTCTCAACCCTGGGCTACATGGTGAAACATTGTCTCAAACGAGATTGCTGGGACAGGAGAAGTTACACTGGCTACTCTTCCAGAAGACTTGGGGGGGTTCCATTCCGCACACCCACCTGGCAGCTCACAGCCGTATGTAACTCCAGTTCCAGGGGAGCCTACCTGGCCTCCCTTGAGCCTCAGATACACACACAGTGTGCACACGTACATGCAAACACATATTTATAAAATAAACCATTAAAAAAAAAAATCCCATACCTACAATGATGGCCAATGCAACGGAATCCGCACAGGTGTGGCTTTGGTTATCAACCACATGAAACCTATTTGCATCCAGGAGCTCTGAGAGCTCTCCCACCTGCAACACCTCCCCTCCCACATCCCTGCAGACCCAACAGTCTTCCCTCGTTCCCTGCAGATCTGAACAAGAAAGTCTGTTCTGCTTATGCAAATTCAGTGGTATAACCCAAGGGGCAAGGATGGAGGGAAATCGTGTTGATAAGGATGAGGAAGAAATAAACCATCTGGGCGCTGCTGAGGGGACTGTGTGAGGACATGACCATTATGGAAAACAGCACAGGTGTTCCTCAGAACGTTAACCAGTTCCCACTGATCCAACAGGAAGGGCAGGGCCCCCTGCCGGTGTTTCTTCCGGTGAGTGTGTGTGTGTGTGTGTGTGTGTGTGTGTGTGTGTGTGTGTGTGTACCCTGAGTCACAATGGCAGAAGCCCAAGAGAGAGCAAACTTTGGAATATTATTCGGCCTCAAAAAATAAAGTGGTTCTGCTACTCCGTCGGAGGCAGGGGGATCACAAGTCCAAGGCTTGCTGCCTAGACAACCATGTGAGACCCTGTCTCTCAAGAGAAAAAGTAAAAAGAAGGCTTCAAGAAGGGTGTAGCTCCATGGGACAGTGCTTGCCCGCGGTGGGGGATAAGCCCTTTGAGAGCCTGACTCCAAGAGAAATCAGCAAGAGTGTGAGGGTAGCGGTTAGGGTTACATTTAGAGGAGGCACTGAAGGCAGCCAAATCAAACAGAACATGGCTCCCAGGACCCCGGGAGGTAGGTATTAGCTTACAGGTGATTCTGCTAGACTCCTCCCAGGTACCTAGCAACAGCTTACGTCATCATCGGAGCCCTCCCCACCCTCTCTCCCCAAGTGTTCTGAGCCAGGCTCTCCTCCGCCCTCAGCCCTTGTGACTCTGCTCCAGTATGCCTGCCTACACTCCCTTTCTCCAGGTCCCTTCTCCGGGTAGAGACAGAGAAAGGCAGAGAGAAAAAGGAGTAGAGGCCGGCCTTGAGCACATGGAGGCGGGGGGAGGGAATGGTGAGAGAAGGGGCAAGGGGCGAGAGGATGGAGTGGGAGCAAGAAAGCAGGAGCAAGAGAGAGCAGAGGGAG
>LR749510.1:4062188-4111520 GCA_902729485.2 Mus minutoides
GTTCAATCCCAAGAACAGAAAGAGGGGGTGAAGGGAGGGAGAGAAAAGGGAGGGAGGGAGGGAGGGAGGGAGGGAGGGAGGGAGGGAGGGAGGGAGGGAGAAGAGAAGGAAGAAGGAGAGAGGGAGGGAATTAAACACAGAATCCAACAGAGACCCTGTGTTCTGGCCAAGTCCCATCCTCCAGGGACTGTGAAATACGCAGAGGGGCACATCATCACATCTTACCCTCATCCCTGCCCAGAGCCAAACCACTGTCACCAAACAAAGCTTGCTCCCTCAGGACCTCTCTCCCATTATACTTTGCAGACACTGCGGTCACAATGTTTCCTGCTGGGTTCCCAGGACATGGTATGTGTTCCAGCCTTTGCGACAATGTCCCAGTCCCCATGTCAAATGTCACCTCGGCAGCACGGCTGGAGCTATCCATCAGAAGCTTCACTCATTCAGAGGATTGGGTCACTATCAACCCCAGAACCTGAGACCCTTTCAACCACAGGGCATACACTGACCCTGCCCATCCCCCAACACTAAAACAAGCAAGTATCACAGTTTAAAGGAAACTGCTGATGACCTTACCTGTTTCTTCGGGTTTGGTCTACCGAATAAATCTGTTTCCGCAGCCAACTGCAAAGAGAATGTGAAGCCAAAAAGAGGGGAGAGTCAGAAAATACTGCAAAGTCAAAGAGCTCTAGGGAATGAAGACAAAGTCCCCAAAAGGAGGAGAGGTCCCCAACATCCTCCACAAGGCTGCTTGGGAACAAGACTCCACCTGTGGCTAAAGAGCCCTGTCTGAAGGGAGCGTCCATGAGATCAAGTGAGGTCTCCATAAAGGGCAGCTCCCCATCACTAATTTCCAACCAGCTGAGAAGAAAGAGTGGTGCATGTGGGAAGGTGTTGGTTTATTGTGGGAGCGGTAGTGGTCCAGCCCTGGGTCCTATGCACATATATCACACAGAAAACAATCCTCAGAAAGGCCTTCACCCACCAACAAGGGGTGGCCACCTCCAGACTCAGCTTCTGTCCACTTTAATCCATCATTAAATCCTTTCAGGAGAAAGACTTACCCTTCACACATGCACGCATGCATAGATCTATCTACACACAGATGACTACAAACATGTATACTGAACATACACACCACCTAGAAACACATGTATACACACATGCACTGTGAACATATGCACAGATACACAAATATATACACATCTATACATATGCATATGCCCACATAAATACATGCATGTGATAGGCCTATAGAAGAATGTATATGAACAGATATTTATATGCTTGCAGATATTCACAGAGAGATTCATATACACATGCACATGCATACATACACCAGTGGGTGTTTCCATCTCAGCTAAAGTGCCCTCTTCATGCCAAAGGCCAAGGCTCAACACTTGGGAGAGAGGCTCTTATGTGGAGCATTGGAGAGTTCGCCACTATCAGGTGCTGCTGCACACAGGGCACTGATGAACTTGGGGATTCGATGTCCCATTTTTCTCCCTTTGGTCTGTTCCCAAAGGCCCCGTAACAAAGGAGGATGATGACAGTGGGGTGCGTACCTCTCAATCATTGTGGGGGTGGATGCACTCATCGCTTCCTGGTGTAGGATCTTCAAGCCAGAGAGCCACTTCACCGCATCCTCCTTCGAGTCCGCTGCAGACAGAATGGGAGACAGGGTGGTGAGTGAACTCTGGGTGACTCTTGTTGTTTCTGCTGGAGGTAGAATCTGGGACCTTGTGAATGGTAGCTCTACCTCTGAGCTCTGGCATCATTGAGATGGCCAGAAATCCCATCTCCAGACATGTAAGTTTATATATTCTCACATGTGTATATATACATGTACATAAGTGATATGTATATGCTGTGTCATGTGTATAGGCATGTGTGTAGTATGTACATGTATGTGATGTGTGCATATGTGAGTACTACACAAGTGTTTTGTATGTACATCCATGTGTGTTATGTGCATGTATCCATGTGTGTGCTGTGCAGAGGCGTATGTGATAGTTATATACATGTACATGTGTTTATGGATTCATCTGTGTGCTTGTGCATGTGTGGTATGTGCACGCATATTGTGCTTTATGTGCATTGTATTGCTGTGTGTGTATGTTATATACATGTTTACTATGTTCAAGAATGTGTGTTGTATACATGTATGTGTGTCATGTTCAGGCATGCATGTGTTGTGCCCAAAGGTGCACATGTGTATTGCTGTGTGCAGCCATGCATGTATACACTGTGGGCATACATGTTTGTGCTATGTGAATACATATAAATGTATGCTGTGTATGCACATACATATATGTATTGCTGTGTGTATGTGTATGCTATGTGCATGAACGCATGCTTGCATACTATATACATGCATGTGTGTGCATGCATCCATATGTGCTGTGTTCATGTATGCCCATGCATATATGTGTATGCTCTGTGCCTGCATATGCACCCAAGGTCTCAGGGCAGTCCATTCAGATGAGTGTTTTCTGTGCAGCAACCACTGTAGGAAAACAAGTGACATGTTTTTTCGGCAGAACCTAATCTGCAGTGACTAGCCCACATTAACTACCTTCATTCAACTCTCGACTTGAGCCAGGCAGACAGGTAACATACTTCTCACAACGTCCCAAGGAGAAAGCCACATTGCTGTCCCCAGGTCACAGCCAATCAAACTGTTGTTCAGAAAGGTTAAAAAGCCATGCCCAAAGACACAAGCTACAAAGCAGTAGGGTGAGGACCCAAGACCAGGGTTCCCAGAGCACAAATTAGCAGGCATGAAGTATGATCTTTCTCAGAAGGAGGAGGAGGTAACAGGGAGTTGGGGGGAGGGATGTCCAGACAAATGTGCACCCACTTGCCAAACTGAGCGTGTTGAGGACAAACTGAGTGCCGTAGAGGATGGTGAAGCAACATTCTGCCTTGTGACGGACAGTCTTGGCTCGCTCAAAGTCCTTGGAGTTCTTCCCCGGGCGGATTTCCTTTATCTCCATGATGTCCACTGAGAGAAAGCAAATAAAACCCATTAGAATCCCCAGTTCCCTGCAGAAGAGGGTAGAGCCCTGCCCTGCAGCCCTGGGACCCCAGCACCTCGGTCCCAGAAGACAGCTGTGAGTCCATCTCTGACCAGAGTCCCATCTAAGCTCAGGGTCCACTCCTCCTGAATGCGGACAGGAAACCAAAAGCCACCAGCATCTGCCACCTCCCAATCAGCCCAGGAGGAAGGGTGCTATGGTGTGATCGGTAAAGGTGCCCCAGCACTCATGTGTCTGTCAGAAGCTTGAACCCAACGCTGAAAACAGTCATCAGAAGCGGAGCCGTGAGGAGGTGACTAGATCCGAATCCAGCCAGGCATTGTCGATGAACTGGTCAATTGACAGGTTTAGAACCTGGTGAGTCATTAGGAGTGCTAGACAAGAGGTGGGGTCTGGCCAGAAGAAGGAAGTCATTCCTCCATCCTCCTCCCCTCGTTCCACCTACTCTCCCCTTCCTGGCCACCATGAGATGGGTACCTGTGCTTCACCACACACACACCCTCCTACATGTGTCACCACAGTCCAGGAACAACTGAGCCAAGCGGCCATGGGCTGAAACCTTCAAAACCAAGGATCCAAAGCAAACATCTTTCCGTCTCTCAGCGGGTTATCTCCACTGTGTCGTCACAACAATGGAAAGCTGGTTGGCACAAAGGCTTTGGGGAGTCCCTACTTCAGCCAGCATCCCCTTCCCAAGACAGACACAGTAAACTAGAGCTTTTATCTTTGCCAATGGAACTGGCCTTTAAGGACAAGACCCAGAATACTATATTACAGCAGGAGAAGGACTGATGCTCACTGGCGACCTCTCCGGGTGTTGCTAAGAGCACCCATGCCAGTGACTAACTCTCCTTATCATCTTCTTTTCCCTTGAGACCCAGCAGCCCCAAATGCCACTCACTTCAACTGAAGCCAGAAAGAAAAGGAGGCACTGAATGGCCGCATTCAGGTCCAAAAGCTGCAAGAACCAGACGACCAGGATGCCTGATGCAAAACACCATCTTCTCAGCCAAATGTGTGTAATATCTTTACCTAAACAAGACCTGCATAATGATGCCACGAGCTGAAATAACCAACATGGATGCGGGAAATGTCACAAGACCTCACCCACTAGATGAGTTCAATGCCTGCTGAGAGACAACCAGTTTTCTCCATGGAAGGCCCCCCCCCCCCCCGCTATGGGTCATCAGGTCTCAAGCAGACTTAGTAGATTCTAGATAAATAGATATTGATAAATTGATATAAGAGGTACATATTTGACCTCTGACCCCCAAATCCTGGGACACAATTCCTAAAACTCACAGTATCTCCAAACTGGTACGTCTTTCCTGTGACCAGGAGCTCCCCTGATAGAGTCTCAGGATGGGAGCTGGTTGACAGAATAGGAGGTGATTTCAGGATCTAAACTTTCAGCCCCACCCTCAACCCTCAGGGAGCAGGGCAGGACTGAGTAGAGGTATCTCCGATGGGCAATGGTTTAATGCACTGTGCTTCCACAATGAAGTTTTTACATGAGCACAGTACAAAACTCGGGGCACTTTCTGGCTGTTGAACATACGAAGGTCACTGGAGGATGTAAGCAAGCCAAGCGACATGGGATAGGGCCGAGACAGGACTCTCCACACATATTCTGCCCTGGGCATGCATCTCTGCTATCTAGACATCTACCTGCCTCTTCTGTAATTAAGTTTTACAGTAAACCAGGGAAGATGACAGGTTCTCTGAGGTCCATGAGCCATTTTAGCAAATTCCTCAAACCCAAGGAGATGTTTATCATCATAAGTCTGTAGTTGATCAGTAAGAAGCAAAGGATCTGAACCAGTAAAGTGAGGGGGGCCCCAATGGGATGGATGGCACCCCAGTCTGTGAGATCAGACACAAAATCTGCCAAGAACTATCAAAACTGGACAGACTCGGAGGACACCAGCTGCTTGGAGCACTGCTGGCTTGCTTGTATAAGAGAAGGTGGTGGTAGAGGCAGAGAAGAAGGAAGAGGAAGAAGAGGAGAAGGAGAAAGAAAATGAATAGGACAAGCCAGGCGGTAGTGGCACACACCGTTAATCCCAGCACTTGGGAGGCAGAGACAGGAGGATGGCTATGCGTTCGACATCAGCCTGGTCTACAAAGTGAGTTCTAGGACAGCCAGGGCTACACAGAAAAACCCTGCCTTAAAAAACAAAACAAGGAAAGAGAATATTCAGAGCACACATACCAAGGAAGGCCGTCTACTTCGAGTGACCCGTGCATTGAATTGTAACACCTCACAGATATGCACGGCCATGGGCACAGCCGATCTCAGGACATTCTGTGACACCTCGGAAAAAAAACCTGGACCTTCACTGTCATGCCACCCCATCCCATCCTCTTTCAGCCCCACACCAGCCAAGTCAGGAGCAACCACTAAGCTGCCCGTGACTTCTACACACTCAACAATTCTGGACATTTCATATACATGGAATCAAGGAACATGGTCTCTGGTCTGGCTTCTTTCCCATGGCATGACCTTTTCAAGGTACACCTGTGCTGAGTGGGACCATCTCAGAGTCCGCCTGTTGCTGGAGCACTTTCCCTTCCCATTCATCACCCACAGATGAACACTCGGCTCTGATGACAAGACTGCTGCAAAGCATCTTGGGTAAGCGCTTGTTTGGACACATGTGTTGGATTCTCTCGGGGAGATTGTGGCCTAGGAACCAGTTCTCCATCCATCAGACCCTTGGGGATGCTGGGATGGCAAAAGACTTTAAGCCCAGGCCCCACAGGTTGAAGGTCACTTCCCAGGCCTGGAGGCTGCATCACCAAGCCCTTCACATCCGTGACTGTCACTTCCCGGGTCTATGGATGAGCAGCAGGTGAAGTCCATGGGTAGCTGAGGTGTTCTCCTCTCTACTCATCATCATTCAGTGACCAAGTGCTCCCAGAAAGACAAAAGGCCCTCTCCATCTATGAGGGTGTGCCATTAAGACATGTCCATCTGAAAAGCTGAGATGTTGGTGTAGCATCTCTAGTGACATGCCCAGCAGGAGCCCTATAATAAGCAGGCTCATCCCACAGGGTGATAACACTACCACCTCAGGCACAGAGCAACATAGGTACCGTAAATAGACTCCACAGTCCTGGGTTCATCTAACTCACAAGACATGATATGGCTGGTGTTCAGGCTGAGGGACTCAGAGCCAGCCAGCCTGTGTTTGTCTTGCAACCTCCCCATCAGCAGGGTCGCTTCAGGTAGTAATTTCACTCTGCTTGACTTTGTTTCCCCAGATATGAAAGTGATAACATCACTCAGAACTTGTGTGTGTGTGTGTGTGTGTGTGTGTGTGTGTGTGTGTGTGTAGTGTTCCCAACTAAGACAGCATCTAATCATCTTCAGGGAGGTGGTGAGAGGAATTGAGATAGGATCTTGATGTGTAACCCAGACTGGCCTCAAGCTCACAAACTTTCCTGCCTCGGCCTCCCACACGCTGAGATTACAGGTGTATATCTATACCTAACAGCTCCTAATACATTTAGACTAAGTGTAAGTTGTATGTATGTTACCTATCCATTCTCAAATGCTTTTGGGGGGGGGAGGTTTATTTGGCTTACACTTCCATATTATTGCTCACCACGGAAAGAGGTCATGATAAGAACTTAAACAGGGCAGGAACCTGGAGGCACCACCACCAGGCTTACAATCCAATCTTACAGAGTCCTTTTCTCTTTTTTAAATTTTCTTCTCTCTCTCTCTCTCTCTCTCTCTCTCTCTTTATTGGATATTTTCTTTACATTTCAAATATTATTCCCTTTCCCACCCCCTGAAATCCCCTATCCCACCCTCCTTTCCCCTGCTTCTATGAGAGTATTCTTTCGCCCACGCACCCACTCAGTCCCACACCTCCTCGCCCTCAGATCCCCTACACTAGGGCTTCTATGGAGCCTTTATAGGACCAAGGACCTCTCCTCCCATCCTCTGCAACTTATGCCATTCTTAAATTCTTAACACAATTGAACAATGATACTCAGGGATCATAATAAATTAATAAATTAATTAATTAATTAATTAATTAATAATAACACAGTTGTAGGGCCAGCAAGATGGCTCAGTGGGTAAAGGCCAGGGACCTGATTCCAACCCCCAGAACATACACAAGGGTAGGAGAGAGCTGCCTCCTACAGGTTTGTCCTCTGACCTCCAAACCAACACGTTCAGTTCTCACTCTCCGGATATCCACACTACCGTCTGCCCAAAATGCACCATCCAGACCTCAGACCTCCTGTAAGGTATTCAAGTACAGGCACCAACACAACACAAACAGCGAAGGCTTGCATCAGGCAGCAGCAAGAGAGGAACACGCCCACTGCTCTGCATGTTGAAGAGCATCGTGTGTTAAACCTGGTGCCCCTCTCTATGGGGTCCCTTCTGACACCTAATGTTGACAGCTCAAAAGCCTGGTACCATACTAACGGGGCTGAACTTCAGTTACTGCTTCAACAGATGATTTCATTGCTGTTTCCATGACAACACAAAGCAGATCATGCATAGACGAACATGGTAACTCAGAACTCTACTATGAGTGTGTTTGTGTGTTATATAACTATGTTCATGATTTTGTGTGTACATGGAGGGTTCCCTTGTATGCACATGGTGCACATAAAGGCCAGAGGTCAACTCTGGGTATCTTCCTCTATTGCTCTCCATATTGCTTTTTAAACATTGTTTGTTTAGTGTGTGTGTGTGTGTGTGTGTGTGTGTGTGTGTGTGTGCTCACATGCATATCTTAGCATGCATGTCAAACCTAAGACCAACTTGTGCATGTCAACTCTCTCCTCTACCCTGTGAGTCCCAGAGATAAAATTCAGGTTGTCAGAATTGGGAGCAAAAACCTTTACCCTCTGAGTCCATCTCTCGAGCCCTCCACTTTACTTTTTTTTTTTTTTTCGAGACAGGGTTTCTCTGTGTAGCCCTGGCTGTCCTGGAACTCACTCTGTAGACCAGGCTGGCCTCGAACTCAGAAATCTGCCTGCCTCTACCTCCCGAGTGCTGGGATTAAAGGCATGCGCCACCACGCCCGGTCCCAACTTTACTTTTTAAACTTACTCTTATTTTACCTGTATGCCTGTGTACCACATGCATGCAGTGCCCATGAAGGCCAGAAGAGGATGCCCTGAAACTGAAGTTCAGGAAGTTGGTAGTAACCATGTGCATGCCAGGAACCCAACCCAGATCTTCTTTAAAAGAAACCAGTACTCTTAACCATTCAACAATCTCTCCCGAAAGCTCACCAATTCAGCTAGACTGGCTGCCAGTGAGCCCCACGGATCAGTCTGCCTCTGGCCCTCCGGCTCTGTGGTTACAGCTTACATGTTCTGAGTTCAGATTCTATGTGTACACTGGGGATCCACACTCAGGTCCACCTGCTTACCCAGCAAGTACTTCTCAAATTAGCCATCTCCCCACCACCTCTATACTACCTGTGCACATACCACATTGGACGGGCGCAGCTGTACAACACCTCTTAAACACCCTAGGGAAGAATGGTTTGTTTTGGCTCCCAGTGGCAGGTTTTACTCCCTCGTGATGGATATGGGGTGTCAGAGCAGAGTTTCAGCCAGGAGAAGGATTTAGGGGAAAGGGACATAGACAGACGGACAGATGGACAGACAGATGGACAAGAGGCCCAGGCAAGATATAACTCCAAAGGGTATAGGAACATTCTAGCAAGTTCCTACCTCCTATAGTTTCTAGAACCTTCCAAAAGAATATCACCAGCTGGGAACCAGGCCTTCAATACATGAGTCTGTGGGGAAGGGCGCTTCCCATCCAAATCATAACACATGCCCAGCAACTACATCACTACAGCATTAAAAATGGTATTCTTTGAGTAGATGCTCTGTAACTGGGATGGGGGGGAGACTAAAAGAGTCTCTGAGTGCTACGCAGTACTTAGGAGACTGGTTGGGATGCTCAGACTAAGTGACAATCCTACGACCTTTGTGACATGAATATGACAGCATATAGTGCTAGCCCCACAAACAGGCCTTCCTTCATGTTCTCAGAAATGTTTTAGATTCGGGGGATGGGGAGATGGCTCAATGAGTAATGTGCTTGCTATGCAAGCGTGAGGAGCAGAGTTCAGATGACCAGCATCTACACAAAAGCTGGGTGTGGCCACATTCATCTGTAAGGCTGGCCCTGGGGAATAGAAACAAGTCCTTGGAGATCATTGGCCAGCCTCAGCAAACAGGAGGCTCCAAGGTTAGTGAGAGACTCTGTCTCAAAGAAAAGAATAGGATGGAGAACAAATAGAGGCAAACACACACATATCACACATATACATATACACATACACATACACAAACACACACATACACACATTACACATCACACATACATCACACATACACATGCACATACATGCACACATACATATGCACATACACACCCAAATAACACATACATAGGCACACACACACAAATACATTACACATCACACACACACACACACACATCACACACACACACACCATACACACACACACACACACATACACACATAACACATGCACATACATGCACGCACACACAAATATATTCAGTTCAGCCAAAGAGAAAGAGCCATATTTGTACATGTGTCTGAAACAGCACAAGAAGACAGCAGACTCTCCACCCACCCACCCCAGTTTCCTGACAACAGATACCACTAATGGGAAGGATATGGGGCAGAATGGTCAGGGGTCATTGTCTGTGCTGGTGGGGATTTCTGCCTCAGATACACTTTTAGTAAAACAATCACCTGTCTTTGCAGAGCAAGCTAAGAGTAGCTGAGCTCAGACCCTGTCTTATGTGGTAGGGCTCGGTGGCTGGGCTTCCTGCTTGTAGAAGCAAGATAACAGCCACAAACGAGGCCTGGCCTTTGCATGTCCCACCCCTTCCTGGCATCATCTTGGGTCTTCCCCAGATCTAGATACCCTCTGCACCCTGGTTCCTGGAGTTAGCCACCCTTCCACTTCCTGTCTTCCCCACCCTTGTGGGGTATCCCCATCAACACTCCGTTTCCATCCCTTGCCTTATATCGTCCACCCTTGGTTACCCTGCCTGGGATGGGACATGAGTCTTCACAGTCAGCTTTTCACCAGGCACGGTGGCTCACATCTGTTAATCCCAGGAGGCTGAAACAAGAGGATCAGGAGTTCAAAGCCAGCCTGGGCTGCCTGAAACCCTTCCTCAAAAACAGGACGAAAGAAAGAAAAACCTTCCAGAAAAACCATCCTGTCTCCTTGCTTCTCCCTCTCCTGATCTTCAACCTCCAGCAGTATCCCCTGGAGGTGTCCTCCTATCCTTCACCTAGAGCATGGCTCTCTCTCCCTGTACCCGACCTTAGGTGGCACTGTTTGCCAACAAACTGCATCTTCATATAGCCTCAAGACATAGTCATGGGGAAAGACAGACAGAAGGCTAGACAGCTGCACACACGTGCACACATGTGCTCCCACCTCCCTGCCAAATCATCATTCATCCACCCACCATGTAGTCTCAGTACCACAAGGAGCCAGCTCCGGGGATGTCACGACGACGTGACAAACAAGGCTCTGTCCCAGGAGAGAGAGAGCCCAGAGAGAGAACATGCCCAGTCCCACCAACACATATAAATCTACATATACGTACAGGGAAATGAGAGGCCATAGGATCCGGTACCTACAGGGGAGAAGCCTGTTCTGAGTGGGCATGTGTTTGTCCGGCCCAGGTCTTGAAGATGGGCTCAGGTAGGGAAGAGAGAACAAAGCCCATGAGCACATCCTGGAGTCCAAAGACCCAGGTTCAAACCCCAGCTCTGCTTTCTACTGTTATGGCCTAGTCATCTCCCTACCTCAGTTCTGCATGGATAGAGACCTTATTCCACTGCTCTGTGAACCAAAGGAAACAAGCTGCAGCCCCAAGAAGTCTCTGTCAACGTTACTTCAGCTACCAGGGATGACGTTCCGGCCACCTCTCAACGGTCCCTTCTGCTGCTTTCAGTTTATATGAAGAGAGCAAGAGCTGAGATAGCTCAGCCAGGGACCCTGCTAAAAGAAACTAAAGATGCCAGGCTGTTTCTCATGCAACTGCATCTGACCAGAGACTAGAGACCAACCTAGCCCACAGCAGCCTGAGTAGCCTAGAGACTTGGACACATCTAGAAGACCTAGGCTTGAAGCCCCACTCCTTCCTGGCTGGGGGGTCACTCTCTTCTGGTTTAATTGCCATTGTTCCATGGATATAAAATGCAGAGCCAGGTATGGCCTTCTAAGATATTAAAATTTGCTTGGGAGCTGGGCATATAGATCAGTGGGTAAAATGTTTGTCACGCAGGCATGAGGGCCCGAGTTCAATCCCATAGAGTGCACATAAAAAAAATATTAGTATGATAATGCATGCTTATGGTCCTAGCACTGAGGAGATAGAGACAGAAGAATCCATGAGGCTCACTGGACACTCAAGGTTGTTCTCTGACCGCCACAGGCAAGAGTACACATGTGTGAATGCATGAGTGCGCGTGCACTTGCGCGCTCGCGCGCGCACACACACACACACACACACACACACACACACACACATACACACACACACACACACACACACGCACATACCTTAGCACTAAGGATGGAGAAGAAAAACGGTTCTTACTATCTTGGTTAGAAAGTGACCCCAAGAGCTGGGCGTGGTGGCTCACACGCCTATAATCCCAGCACTTGGGAGGCAGAGGCAGGCGAATTTCTGAGTTCGAGGCCAGCCTGGTCCACAGAGTGAGTTCTAGGACAGTCAGGGCTATACAGAGAAACCCTGTCTCGAAACACCAAAAAGAAAAAAGAAAAAAGAAAGTGACCCCGCAGTTCTGGAGACTGTACTACAGGCCAACAGGTAAGAGCACTCATGCCTCCTGCTTCCACGGAAAGAGAGTATTCTCATACCTCATACCCACACGCACACAGTGGTAGCTGTTGGCTGAATGTTTTGTGTTCCTGCAGAGATGTTAGTCCCTGGGTGGGTTTGAGTTCGCCAAAGCCCCCACCATCCCACCATCTGCCCCAGACACTCTGTCAAGGGAGAGGCAGGGATGCTTTCTGATGATGACCTGAAACGGTGAGGTCAGGTCAGGTCAGGTCAGGTTCAGCTCAACCTCCTAGTCCTTTTCTGGTTCTATTGACCTGGAAGCAGCCACCTGCCCTGCTTGGCTTCTTGCCACTGAGGGGGAACTGGCTACAGGCCACCTGTGAGCACCCAAGAGTGCTGGAGACAGGGTGAGCAGGTCACCAAAAAACAGGGCACAGTTCCAAGCCCTCTCTTCAGGCAGCTCACCAAGCCCAGGAGCCCAACTGAACTACAGTTCAGCTGAATGATGTCCATCTGTAATCTCAGCATTGGGAGGTCTAGGTGGGTAAATCAGAAGTTCAAGATCATCCTTGGCTACATCCATGGTAAGTTTGAGGCCAGCCTGGGCTATGTGATACTCTGTCCCTCTTTGCCCTCCCCCCCATTTTTTTTTTCAGCTCAATTGTTTGCAAGTTCAGGGAAGAAGATGAGCTTTATTTTCTGGCCACAAAAACCCCCAGCATGCAATCCTTTCAAGTTCAATGCTACAGTGGCCCTTACATTTGGCCTTTTCTCCTCCTGCTGGAAACTAAGTTAGAATAATCCCCCAACACACACACACACACACACACACACACACACACACACACACACACACACACCTTTTGCTGTGTCTTCCTGTAATGTATCTTAATATGCACAGAAAAAAAATACATACCTTACACCTCTAAGTTGTGAAATCAATCTTCCTTCCTATGTAAGATTATAGAGAGAGTACCCATTTAAAATGAATACTAGGTGTCACACTGAACGTGTAGTGTATGTCTAGAAATCACACAGTCAGGGACTGGGAGGTGGCACTGTTGGCGAAGTGGTTGCTGTGCAATCAGGAGGACCTGAGTACAATCCCTAGGCTCCATGTAACAATGTCTGGTACAGTGACATATGCTTGTAATCCCAGAACAGGGGAGGCAGAGACAGGCAGATGGCTGGGGCTCACTGGCCAGACAGCCTCATTTGGTCAGTCCTGGACCAGTGAGAGCCCTTGTCTCAAAAAGAAAACAAGGTACCTGGGACCTAAGGAATAATAACCTGAACCTGATAGCCTGATCTCTCTCTCTCTCTCTCTCTCTCTCTCTCTCTCTCTCTCTCTCTCAATATCTTTCTCAATCTTTCCTCTCTCTCCCTCCCCCTACCCAACCCCCGTTCTCTGGCACTCATACCCACTGATACACATAACTGTTAGTACAGTGCAGAAAGGACTTGCTACCGTATATAAAGAACACTTAATATTTAATGTGCTTTGCTACTGTTTATCATAACCATCACATTAAGCCCTCAGTACACAAAATCTATTTCTAGATTCCTGCCCATGAAGGACCAGCCAGTTTCTTTGTCTCAGTCTGGGAGCTTGTTTTCTTTGTTGCGTTTGGCTTCAGCACCTTGGCTTGAACACTCTTTCTCCAACTGCAATAGAGCTTTGTGATAAGCAGTGGCTGCACACTGCTGATACTATGTAGCTAATATTTTCCTTGAGTTGCCTTTTTTAAAAAAAACTGTAGCAGATCAATTCTGAGGATGTTTTCCTAACTCTGACAGAGAGAAAACAAGAACCATTCAGCAAGCAGCTGCAGAGCTTGGTGGCGCACGCCTTTAATCCCAGCACTCGGGAGGCAGAGGCAGGATGATTTGTGAGTTCAACACCAGCCTGGTCTACCAAGTGAGTTCCAGGACAGCCAGGGCTATACAGAGAAACCCTGTCTCGAAAAACAAAAATACAAAAATAAAAAGAATGATCAAATAGCCATGGCTTCAGTAGAAATGAGGCCAGATTGTTAAATTCTAGCCAGAAACAATTGTCAGCTTGCTACTGAGTTCTAAAGTGTAGGAAGACATGAACTGCCCAGAGGATGAAGCCAAAGTGTCTGTGAGAGCAAGGTCATCTGGGGAGGGGGCTGGGTTAGGGGAGATGGTCACAGGGATGCAGGGGATAACTCTCCATATCAGAAAGGACCTTTCAAAAGGTGACAGCAGTAAGTATGGCTAAGGACAAAAAGTACCTTATTTCGACATACTATCCAGTACCTCCCTGAGGATACAAACTTCTACATGTGCAGTGAAACTGAATAGCCACCAGGACCTGGGTTCCATTCCCAGAAACCATGCAAAAGCTGGGCACAGGGCTATATATCTGGCACCCGGCAGGAGAGACAGGTAGGTCCTGCCAGCCAGCCCAGCCAGGTCAGCAAGCACCAGATCCAGTAGGAGACCCAGTCTCAAAAACTAAGGTACAGGGACTGGAGATGTGGCTATGAGGTTAAAAGCTCGTTGCTCTTGCAGAGGACCCAGGTTTGGTTCCCAGGATCCATGGGTTGCTTCATAACTATCTCTGACTTTAGGGCTATTCCAGGGGAATCTGATGCTCTCTTCTGGCCTCCAATGGTATTACATGCACACAGTGCCCTTTAAATGCATACAAGCAAAATACCCATATACGTGCATAATGATAAATACCTAAAAGAAAATAATAAATATAATGATAAATAAGTTGGAGAGTGATACAGAAAGACACCTGATTTTGACCTCTGGCCTACACATGCACGCATGCATAAACACATACACAGAGTTCCAAGGAAGAAATGTACAGAAAGAGGAAAAGACATTTTAGTGCCAAACAGATTTCTTATTCTGAGCAGAAACATGGCAGGGAGCTAAGGAGGGAAGCCATGGTGTGAACGCCCCCAAGCTGAGCCTAGAAGTCACACCTGCCCAAGACACCTGCCCTCGCTCTGTTGGTCCTCAAGACACAGAAGTCAAATGAGTCCTCCCTCCCTCCACTGGTGATGTCTGTTCCTAAAGCTGACTCCGCCCTCCACCCTTTCAGGACCACACTATTTCCAGCCAGGCCAGAAATAGATGGTGTTCTTGTGGCCTCCTGATAAGCAGGGTACGGGAACCCAGAGGAAGTGCCTGCAGGAGGCCCAGAATTGGCCTGGCACTGGGTGTTCTTTGGTGAAGGCCACAGCTTCTGAAATCAGCTGGGAATCCAGTTACGATAGGCACCAGGAAGGCTGGGCATGTGGAGCTATCACAGAAGTAGGAAGTTGGGGTCCCAATCTCAAAGGCAACCCCTCCACGGACCTCAGCCAACCAGTGGACCTACGCAAGCGTGTGTGTGTGTGTGTGTGTGTGTGTGTGTGTGTGTGTGTGTGTGTGTGCGCGCGCGCGCGCGCGCGCAGTTTGCAGGACACGGTCTTTCTGTGCACTGTGTTCTTTATAGGAAAGGAAAGGTTCCTAGACCACTGACCTCTGGTGCTGCTTTTACCACTGTGCAGAGAGTCTCCTACAGCTTTGCCTCCCCTGGGAAGCGCCTCACCTCATCCTCCTTCCCAGGACCTCCTGGTGCCAGAAAAATACCAAGCGGGATAAAGGAGAAGGAACCCTCATTAAGTCAGCTCTGGCACACACGGGACCACACAGTAGGGTTTCAGTCACTTGTATCCATGTGTAAGGCTACAGTATCATCAGTGCAGCACTCGTGGGGAAACTAAGGCAGAGAGTTACTGGCCCACCCTAAGCCATACGGGTCAAGCCAGGATTTGAACCTGAGTGACCTAACTCTAAATTATGTTACTGGGTTGGTTTGTTTGTTTGTTTTTTCAATGCTAGGAATTGAACTCAGGGTTTCACATATGCTAGGTAAGTACTCTATCCCCTGAGCCATATATCCCCAGCCCCAAAGTCAGGATTCTTTGTTAACTGCTAGCCAGAAAAAGAGGAAGTTAAAAGAAACCATGACCCAAAGCCGGGCGTGGTGGCGCACGCCTTTAATCCCAGCACTCTGGAGGCAGAGGCAGGTGGATTTCTGAGTTTGAGGCCAGCCTGGTCTACAAAGTGAGTTCCAGGACAGCCAGGGCTACACAGAGAAACCCTGTCTCGAAAAAAAAAAAAAGAAACCATGACCCAAAGTCCTCTCCCCTGAAGCTGGTCACTACTGCTCACATCCAGAGAGTCTTGGCTCCAGAAATTGAAACACAGGCCTGTGGTATACACACACACACACACACACACACACACACACACACACACACACACACGGGACAATGCACATTCATAGGCTGTGTACACACATACACACAGGGGACATGGCCCACCTCCCTCCCCTCCTCCACCTCTCTCACTCTGTGACTTCAATGCAGTTGTACTGTCTCTGTGAATCTCAGACCCACATCATGTGGACAGTGAGAGCCGCCTCAGCAACTGAAAGTCAGAGCCCAGGCTGTGAAATCCTGAATAACAGGGGTTCAGAGTAAAGATGGCTCCAGCCTTGGCCTTTGTCACCTGGAGACGATGTTTAAGTGGATAATACTAGAGGTTGCATTGCATTCTGCTCCCCACACCCACACCCACCCACACCCAAAATAAGCGTAAGTCCCAATCCCCAGGACCGACAAAATGCAATCTTCTTTAGAAATAGGGCCCTTGAGGATAGAGCCAATTTAAGATGGGGCCAAGCTGGAGTAGGCTGAAGAAGAGCCAGAGCCTAGAGCATCTTTGTAAGAAGAGAGAAGACAGCCAGATGGTGGTGGCGCATGCCTTTAATCCCAGCACTTGGGAGGCAGAGGCAGGCGGATTTCTGAGACCGAGGCCAGCCTGGTCTACAAAGTAAGTTCCAGGACAGCCAGGGCTTTACAGAGAAACCCTGTCTCAGAAAAAAAAAAAGAAAGAAAGAAAGAAAGAAAGAAAGAAAGAAAGAAAGAAAGAAAGAAAGAAAGAAGAGAGAAGACAGATGTCATCACATCTGGACACATCCCTGGAATCCCAGCACTCAGTGGGCTGAGGAGGACCAACATTTCCAGGACAGCCTGGGCTACATAGGAAGTTCCAAACCAGCCTAGGATACATAGTAAGACATGGCAAGATACAGCATCTCTATGAATGCTTGCCCAATATATGCCAAGCCCTGGATTCAATCCCCAGTATTAAAGGAAAGAAAAAGAGGGAAATTTGGGCAAAGGCCCACACAGAGGGAAGAGGGCCATATACTGACAGAAGCAGAGATGTGAGGGACTCTGACACATCAAGTGCCACCGAGGTGAGCAGGAGGTAAGAGCAGAGCTTCCCCAGGCCTTCAGGGGACCACAGGCCTGCCAGCACCTCCAGGTCAGCCGCCTTCCCTCCAGCGTAAGAGAATGACAGTTCCAGAGGGTTTTTCTGTATAGCCCTGGCTATCCTGGAGCTCACTCTGTAGACCAGGCTGGCCTCAAACTCAGAAATCTGTCTGCCTCTGCCTCCCAAGTACTGGGATTAAAGGCGTGCGCCACCACACCTTTATAATACTTTCTAAATAATAATACTTTTATTATTGATTGCTGTTACTCGGTTATCTGGGATCACTCTGGCTAGACCATCCTTTCGGCTCTCAGCAACCCTATGACAAAGTCATTATGACACTCATTTGCAGATGTGAAAACTCAGCCTCAGAGCAGATGAGAAGTTGATCCAAGGTCACCCAGTCCAAGACAGAGCCAACACCCAGAATGAGGAGGAGGTGATGCCGCCGTGAGGCCTGGCTTCCTCTGCCCCGTTCTGCTGAGAAGGGCAGCATCCTGCAGACCAGCAGGAGCAAGGCACTTGCTCTCTGTGCCCACAGGGTCAGATATCTCAGGTCTGGAGAGCAGGATGCAAAGAACAAGAAGAGTTGTCCAAGCCCCAAGCAAACACTTCCTCCTTGCTATCGAACAGAAATCAGAGTCAGCTACTAACCAAAGCAACCAACACATGCCACGGCTCACCATCAGGGAGGCCACGGCTCACCATCAGGGAGGCCACGGCTCACCATCAGGGAGGCCACGGCTCACCATCAGGGAGACCACGGCTCATCATCAGGGAGACCACGGCTCACCATCAGAGAGGCCATGGCTGTGGGGGGGGGATGTTCAAGGAAGCTTCTCTGTGCGATGGGCAGCGGTTACTGCAGAGACCCTTAGCTGGTCAGGTGCTGAGCAAAAGTAGCTCAGCCTCACATGAGAGCCTACATCACTCTGTCCAAGGCTCAGGAAACATCAAGGAAGAGGAGACGAGCCAGAGGAAGGTTTGGAGTGCTCTGAACTGCTGTCTTCGGGCATGACAGGATTGGGCCTAACAACAGTCCATCATGGAGGGGGCAGTACTCACATTGCCATACCTCTCACCAAAGACCTATAAGCAGGCAGCAGTTGCTGGGAAAGGGTAAAAGGGTGAGACTTTTTTTTTTTTTTCCTTTTCTTTCCCTTTTTTTTTTTTTTAAAAATATAACACAGGCTTTCTCTGTTGATAAACTTGACCTGGATGCCCTGGAACTCAATGTGTAGACCAGGCTGGCATCAGCAACCAAGAGATCAGCCTGCCCCTGACTCCAGGGAGCTAGAATTAAAGGTATGAGCCATCACTGCCCAACTAAGAGACATTTTCTTTAATGGTGTCGCCCTGTAACTAACCCGAACTAAACCTACTGGTCACACTCACAATAAAAAGATTTGAGAGTAGGAAGGAGCAGGTGGGAAGCCGGACAACTGGGGAGGGGGAGGGGTGCAAGAGAAGACAATGGGAATGAATATCATTTTTTTAAAGCAGTAAATTCATGTATGAACACGTCATAATGGGTTATGCATTAATTTTGGGCAATAATGGATATATGCCAATAAAAAATTCTTTAGCGCTGGGCAGTGGTGGCATACGCCTTTAATCCCAGCACTTGGGAGGCAGAGGCAGGCGGATTTCTGAGTTCGAGGCCAGCCTGGTCTACAGAGTGAGTTCCANCATCAGGGAGGCCACGGCTCACCATCAGGGAGGCCACGGCTCACCATCAGGGAGGCCACGGCTCACCATCAGGGAGGCCACGGCTCACCATCAGGGAGGCCACGGCTCACCATCAGGGAGGCCACGGCTCACCATCAGGGAGGCCACGGCTCACCATCAGGGAGGTCATGGGCTGTGGTGTGGGAGAGGGGGGCATGTTCAAGGACAGCCTCCTCCAAAATACACATGTGAAATTACCTTGAAAACAATTATGCGCATGCCCATAGATTAGCGCCACTGCCTACTTAGGTCAAAGAAGCTTCTCTGTGCGATGGGCAGCGGTTACTGCAGAGACCCTTAGCTGGTCAGGTGCTGAGCAAAAGTAGCTCAGCCTCCCATGAGAGCCTACATCACTCTGTCCAAGGCTCAGGAAACATGAGAGCCTACATCGCTCTGTCCAAGGCTCAGGAAACATCAAGGAAGAGGAGACGAAAGAAGGTGAGAGCCAGAGGAAGGTTTGGAGTGCTCTGAACTGCTGTCTTCGGGCATGACAGGATTGGGCCTAACAACAGTCCATCATGGAGGGGGCAGTACTCACATTGCCATACCTCTCACCAAAGACCTATAAGCAGGCAGCAGTTGCTGGGAAAGGGTAAAAGGGTGAGACTTTTTTTTTTCCTTTTCTTTCCCTTTTTTTTTTTTTTTTTTAAATATAACACAGGCTTTCTCTGTTCATAAACTTGACCTGGATGCCCTGGAACTCAATGTGTAGACCAGGCTGGCATCAGCAACCAAGAGATCAGCCTGCCCCTGACTCCAGGGAGCTAGAATTAAAGGTATGAGCCATCACTGCCCAACTAAGAGACATTTTCTTTAATGGTGTCGCCCTGTAACTAACCCGAACTAAACCTACTGGTCACACTCACAATAAAAAGATTTGAGAGTAGGAAGGAGCAGGTGGGAAGCCAGACAACTGGGGAGGGGGAGTGGTGCAAGAGAAAACAATGGGAGTGAATATCATTTTTTTTAAAGCAGTAAATTCATGTATGAACACGTCATAATGGGTTATGCATTAATTTTGGGCAATAATGGATATATGCCAATAAAAAATTCTTTAGCGCTGGGCAGTGGTGGCATACGCCTTTAATCCCAGCACTTGGGAGGCAGAGGCAGGCGGATTTCTGAGTTCGAGGCCAGCCTGGTCTACAGAGTGAGTTCCANTTTTTTTAAAGCAGTAAATTCATGTATGAACACGTCATAATGGGTTATGCATTAATTTTGGGCAATAATGGATATATGCCAATAAAAAATTCTTTAGCGCTGGGCAGTGGTGGCATACGCCTTTAATCCCAGCACTTGGGAGGCAGAGGCAGGCGGATTTCTGAGTTCGAGGCCAGCCTGGTCTACAGAGTGAGTTCCAGGACAGCCAGGGTTACACAGAGAAACCCTGCCTTGAAAAACTAATATATATATATACACATATATATATTTATTTATTTTTTCCTCAGAAAGGACAGGTGGGCCTTGGTCCCCAAGAGTTCCCCTCCAGGAAAACTTTCCTGCCTTCCTCAGACTTCACCATACTCTTCCCCTCCTGAATACTCTTGCAAGGAACCACCACCCTGAGACCCCAGAAGTAGTTATTCAGGGTTCCCGTCCCTCAGCCCCCAGGCCAAGGCCTTTCTACAGAGTCCTTCCCGCCTCTCTGAGCTGTGAAACTCTTCATTGTTTCCTTTTTGTAGAAACCGGCTTGAACAGGTTAGGGGAGCTCTGCCCAAGCCCTGCTGGTCCAGAGCAGGGCTCAGCTTTTGAGCCAAGACACTCACACCCACAGATGGGTGGCCGTTCCACCAGCAGCCCTGTAGACACAGAACGCTGCCAAGGTCAAGTTCCAGCCAAAAACATCTGACTTGGACAGAGAACAGACAGAGCTTCCTTGAGGTAGAGGCCCAGCTCCAGCCTGACCAGCCGCTTCATCTTCCCACCAACTCCTGAGAAGAGCCACCCTCAGAAGGTGCAGCCAGGGCCACCTGGTTGAGGTTTGATGCCAAAGCTATCAGGGTGATAATTAGTGTCTCAAAGTGTAAGGCCAGAAGATAAGGTGAGCAAGGCTGGTTTCTCACTCCTGTTTTCAAGGAAACTCCCACAAGGCCTTC
Source organism: Mus minutoides (assembly GCA_902729485.2). Lineage (NCBI taxonomy): Eukaryota > Metazoa > Chordata > Mammalia > Rodentia > Muridae > Mus > Mus minutoides. The sequence goes on from LR749510.1 coordinate 4,083,215, forward strand.
TCCAAACAACCTGGAGTGGTGAGTGACAGGGTTAGAGCAACTGCAGCCAGGTCTTCCCAAGAAATCTCTACAGGTGGGTAGGGGACTCCAAAGGCCAAAGCCAGTCATCTGATAAGTCAGGTGGGATGTGTCTCTCTGTGGTGAGGGATGGCAGGAGGGGCCACAGGCTTTCAGGAGTCACCACATTCTCCCACCAGAACGAGACCACACTAGCTCAGGAACCTTAGGCTGACAACACACCCACAAAAAGAAGGTGTAGATGAGGTGAGAGGAGAGGGGGGATGATCTCTGGGAGATCATTCCAGAGCCCTAGTGGCTCTACCCTACACTTAAGCCTCGGCCTATGTAGTAGCTCCTTGGGATTGAAAATCTTGTGGAGCACAGATCTTACTCTGTGTGTGTGTGTGTGTGTGTGTGTGTGTGTGTGTGTGTGTGTGTGTGTATGTGTGTGTTATGCACTAGTTAGTGTGGGTACATGCACGTATGTGCTGTATGTACTAAGTGTGGGTATGTACATGCGTGTGTACGCGCACATATATGTCTTGAGTGAACCAGTTAGTATGGCTGTGTGCATATGTGTGCGCAGGTGCATTTGCACACGTGTGGAGGCCCAAGGTTGACGTCAGAGGTCTTCCTCTATTGCTCCTTAGCTTTACTGTTTGAGACAGGGTCACTCGCCGAACCTGAAGCTCTTCAGTTTGGCTTGGCTGGCTGGCCAATAGGCCCTACCCCTTCAGCACTGGGGTTACAACCCTCTACAGGCAGCTTTTTCCATAGGCACTGGGGACCCACACTCAGGTCATTGTATTTGTACAGTACACACCTTATAGACTGACCTACCTCCTCAGAACCTCTCCTTCATTAAAGGCTTGATTTTCCCACAGCCCCTCAGAGCCCATCTGGATCCCTGAACCCTAAATGCAACCCTTGGTTTGATATCACTTCCTTCAGGATGAGGGAGAAGACAGCTCTAGAGACACCAGCTCTACAAGACAGCCCAAGCGGGATCGAGTGCCCCACATGAAGGCCTTGCTCTGACAGCCACCTCTATGCATCTCCTCTTCCTCTCGCAGACTTCCTCTTTCCTGCTTCTTGCTCCCTTTTACTGTAACCACTTAAGATGACCCCTGGGTGACCATCAGGGCCCAGCACCAGACTGTACACACAAGGGACCATCAAACTCCTTCTGGCCCGCTTATCCGTTCTCTGCTGCTATCACCCAAGTGGAACCTTCTGCTTCATCTTTAGCTTTGCAAGGAGGTGGTCGTGTGACAGTGAGGCTTTGGCCGGCTCTATATCAGATTCCCGGAAGTTTAATTGAGGTGGCAATAGGGCATGGGAATGTACCTCAGTTGATAGTGTGTTTGCACAGCATGCTCGAGGCCCTGGCTGATCCCCAGGTCGGTAGAACCTGCACGTGGTGCTGCGTGCTGTCATCCCAGAACTCAGGAGGTGGAGATGGGCAGATCTGAAGTTCTAATCCATCCCTAAGTAGATAGCAAGGTCTTGGCCAGCTTGGGCTATATGAGACCCTGGCTCTGACATAACAAAGAGATAAATTTAAACTGTGTTCAAAAAGAAACAGAGGAGATACACTGCGATGGAACTGGGGACTGTTTCCAGAAGGTAGAAGCTACATGAGGTAGTGACTGGGAGAGGGTCTCTAGTTATGTCCACCGCCTAGCTCCACAGCATAATAGCAGGAATTCCTGGCCAAGCACTCATGGTTAGTAAAGGGTTCTCAACCACCAGCTTCTTTGCCTCTCATGATATCACAACCTGCCCATTCCTCAGAGGAGAAGACTGAGGCTGTAGCATGAACCCCCTACCCCACCCCACCCCGCCCTCACTCCAAGCTCAACCCAGTGGGTGGGTTCCTATGGGACAACTGCCCACAGAAATGGCTCTGCTAGGGGGCAGAGCAGGGCCCCGGGCCAGCCTCACTCTTGCAAATGAGTCCTCCTCGCTGTGGTTAGCAGGCCAGCCCTTCATTTCCCCACCAGGCTCAGCGTTTTGCAAACCAACCCTTAGAGTGGGCAGGGTCATCTCCTGGCAGTTCCCTGCTGCAGCCAGTGGGGAGATGAGCTGTTGCTTCCCTCTCAGAGAAGTAGCACCAGCACTGGGGCAAGAAGCAGAGCCTGGGCGTCCTGAACCTCCTCCAGCCCAGGTAGACGAGGCAGCCTGAGCTCCCCATTAACAGAAACAGAAATCTAATCTGCTCCATGGCCAGATCTACAACTGGCCTCCCCTCCCCGCAGCCGTGTCCATGGCCCCAGCTTGGGGTCCCTAGCAAGCCTGCTGTGTCACCAACACCACTTGTCACCCCTCTGACCTCTACTTCCTGCTGGTAAGATGAAAAAAAAAAATACACAAGGAGACCTGAGAGTTTAAAGAAATAAGTTCACATTCAAGAGTTCAACCAGTGCCTGGCACAAGGCCCACACTCGAGCTGCTGTCAATCAAAAGTTCTCGTGGTCAATGACAATGTCAGACCCAGGTGCCTGCAGGCATTGTTCTGGAAGACAGGCAATCAAGCAGAGGACAAGATGGATCCAATCCCTCCCTGCCCCTTGGTAAATTAGTAAGTACAACATTTGGCAGTGATAAATACCATAAGACTTAAGCAAAGCAGAGTGAGGCATGACGGGATGGGAGGGGTGCTCTTTGAATGATCAGGGAGGTCTCCCTCAGGAAGTGACGTGGAAGCTGACATCAAAGAGCCACAGGTCTCAGCTTGGTGGGTAAGGCACTGGCCATGCAAGCATGAGGGCCCGAGCTCTGATCATCAGAACCCATGTCAAAGCATGAGATAGGATCAGACATCAGTAACACCAGCCCTGGGGGAGGAAGGGAAAATGGAGGACTCCTGGGGCTTAAGGGCCAGCAGGTCCAGCCAGAACAGGAAACACCAGGTTCCATGAGATTGTCTCAGAGAACAAGGAAAGGAAGCAGGAAAGTGAGACAAGCACATGCATGAGCGAGCACACCATACATGTGCGTTACACTGAGGCACACACTCACATGTGCAGTTAAGAGCAGTTACTGGGGGATGGGGGGACCTGGGTTCAGTTCCCAGCTCCTACATCAGGGGGCTCACAGTCACCTGAAACTCCACCTCCAGGTGATCTCGGATCTTCTCTGGCCTCTCAGGGAGCCTGCACATCCACATAAATTCATGTAGGCACATGCATATACACATACATTTACAACACAAATCTAAAATAAATAAAGAGAAGTATTCCAGGCAGAGCAACAGTAGGGTCAAAGGTCTTCAGGTGGAGAAGCATGAGGTGTGGTCTAGGGAAAGCAATGCCATCCCTGCTGGGACACACTGTAGCTGTTTCCTGGAGTCTCATGACACCCTCTGCCTGTGTGTGTCCTCCCCAGCCTAGACATGGTCTCACATCAGCTCCACACAGCCTGGACACGTGCTCACACGGGCTCCACACAGCCTGGACACGTGCTCACACGGGCTCCACACAGCCTGGACACATTCTCACATCGGCTCCACACAGCCCATACATCTGCTCACACCAGCTCCACACAGCCTGGACACGTTCTCATGCTGGCTCCACACAGCCTGGACATGTGCTGCTCACTCTGGCTCCACACAGCCCATACATCTGCTCACACCAGCTCCACATAACCCATACATCTGCTCACACCAGCTCCACACAGCCTGATTGAATGCTCACACTGGTGCCACACAGCCTGGACCTGTGCTCACACCAGCTCCACACAGCCTTAACACATGCTCACACCAGCTCCACACAGCCTGGACACGTGCTCACAACAGCACCATACCCCGACATACACTGGTTGCTTCTCTCACCCACAATCTACTCTTTCCCCCTTTCCGGCCTTCTCACTGTGGTCCGTTACCCCCACAGTATCCTCTGGAGCCTTCTGTGACCCTCAGCAGGTGCCAAGTTGCCAATTGCATATTTGATATTTCCTCCCTAACCCTCAACCTTTCATCTGTATCCTTTAGTTTTCAACCAGGATGTTTAGGAATATGCCAGATGCCACGTAAGAACTGGGTGGGAAAGCAGACCAAGCCCTGGACTAAACCCTGTGACCAAGGCAACTCTTAGAAGAAGATGTTCAATTTAGGTTCCAGTTTCAGACAGTTAGTCTATGCTAGTGGGACAGAGGAATAGCTGAGAGCTCACATCTTGATCCACAACCTCACAAAGCAGAGGGAGAAGACTCAATCTCAGACATCTTTTGAAACCAAAAAGCCTTCCCTAGCCCCGGCCAGTGGCATGACCCCTCCAATAAGGCCACACCTCCTAATCCTTCCCAAACAGTTCTACCAATGGGAAACCAAATATTCAAATATATGAGCCCTATGGGGGCCATTTTCATTCAAACCACCACACCCGCCTTGATTGGGCATGTGTTGGTGGGGCTAGACATACACAGCCTCACCTCCAGGATCCTGTGCTGGCTGAGGCCTACAACCTTGGTAAATGACATGTTTGCCCACAGCACCTCCGGGAAAGCAAAGGGCTCAACACAAACGGGGATTTAGCCCCACTGCCAAGTGCATCAGAGAGAAGCAGACCTGAGTTCTGAGCACCTAGATATTGCAAGCACCCAGCAGGAGCCCGGAGCAAAAGAACAGAGAGAGAGAGAGAGAGAGAGAGAGAGAGAGAGAGAGAGAGAGAGAGAGAGAAAAGCCAGAGGAGAGCTGCAATGTGGCTGAGATCAATATGTTCATCTCTGTTCTAATTTCTGTTTGTTTGCTTGCTTGCTTGCTTGCTTTATAAACAAGTTCTGACTATGTAGCCCAGGCTGACCCAAACTCAGAGTGGTTCTCCTGCCTCAGCCCCTCAAGGGTTAGGAGTATAAGTATGAGCTGCCACACCACACTGAGATCTTTTTTATTGAGTGTTTCTTTACTGCTGTATTAACTGTGTACAGGACCCTGTGTTTGATCCTGGCACATAAACAAACAAACAAAAAATAAACAAACAAACAAAAAAACAGGGAAGCAGATCTTAAATATATATGTGACAATAAATGACCAAGCTAAATAGATGCATGATACTGTTTACAGTGTTACTATGTATTGGTATTTACATTTAAATTTTTTCATAAAGTTATTAATTAAAGAGCCAGGCAATGGCAGCACATCCCTTTAATCCCAACAGTCTATAGGCAGAGACGGGCAGATGTCTAGAGTGAGGTCCTTGACAGCTAGAGCTGCAAGGGAAACCCTGTCTCAAAAAAATAAAATAAAATAAAATAAAATAAAATAAAATAAAATAAAATAAAATGAAAATAAAATACTTGTCACCCCTATAATGGAATGGAAGCGGCAGAAGCAGAGGATAGGGGGTGAGGGCAGTAAGCAGATCCAGGCACCCCTTCTCATGACTGAAACCCAGACCTAGACACCCCTTCTCATGATTAAAGGCTTCCTTGCTATGCCTCGGTTCGCACGTGCTTACAGGACACTGTTTGCAGTAGAGATTCACCCCATGATCCCTGCCAAAGTCAGCAGGCCTGGTGAGGGAAAATACAGCCAGGGTAACTGTGGTACCCAGAAATTCAAGTCTAAGGAAGGACCTGAACTAATCACTAAACATACCAATCTCTCTCTCTCTCTCTCTCTCTCACTCACACACACACAGAGACATACACACACATACATACACACCTACATGCACACATGCCCCCGTGCACATGCACACATATACACCGCCAACAAAATAATAATTTTAAATATAAATAAATAAAACCACCCAAAACAACAACAATAATTTTAAATATAAATAATGCCGCACCAAAAGAAAAAAGAAAAGAAAAAGAAGAAAAGAAAAGAAAAGAAAAGAAAAGAAAAGAAAAGAAAAGAAAAGAAAAGAAAAGCTTACGTTTAAGTATGTGTATATAAACCTCTGGGGGAGATTTTTTTTTCAACCCTGCTCTAAACAGTAAGTACATCCTACCTGTAGGGTTTGGAGAAAGACCATCCCTCCCATTGATGCTAAGTGTGGGCAGAAATGGGTGGGTGTATCTTACAGTAACAGAGCAAAGCCGGAGACCTTGGTTCCATGTTGGCAGAGGCTGAATAAGCAAAAGTCACAGTGATGGAAGACGCAAAAGACTGCCAGATCCTCCCCACCATGGATCATCATGCAGCCACCAACAAGGACACATTGGCAGTACTGGTAAAAATGTCCCCACGCACATATAAGCCAAGGCAAAACCCTGTGTGCTCCTATAATCAGAGAGTGAGGAGTAGCTGGAGATGACACTCTGTCACAGTGCCCACAAGGCCCTGGGTTCCATTCCCAGCCATCATAAAACCGGGTGTGATGGGCCACGCCTGTCAGCCCAGCACTGGCAGAGACAGAAGGATCAGGTGTTCACGGTGATGATCCTTGGCTGTGCAGCAAGTTCAAAGTCACTGTAGGGTATGTGAGGGGACCCTGTCTCAAGAATGGGAGGAGGGAGTGGAGAAGATGGGAACCAGCTAGGGAGAGAACAGGTAGTCAAGAACGACAGACGGCCATGGAGCCTTCTGGAAGTTGGCAGGTCCTAGCCTAGATTATACTGATGGCCCTGTCATGCATTGGCCTATAATTAATCATTATACTTAAATAGGTTGAATCAAATCTTTTTGAAGGCATGGGATGGCAAGGAAGATCAACACAGCTTTTCCCTTCTGCGGACAAATACTCCCATGTCCCCAGCCACATTCCCAGCCGCTCACTGTCCCTTTTTTGGCACTCTACCCTTACTCTCTTTTCCTGGTTTGGTTTGGTTTGGTTTTAGCAGAGCCACTCTGGTCACGGGACCTTGACACTTGCTAGAATGCACAAGCTATTATCTTCTGTTCCCTCTATGCCTGCCAAAGGACGTCCCTTGCCCGAAGCCAACAAATACGCAAGAGCCCCAACAGTGGGTGGGGTAGGTGTCAGGATGCCTACATGGCACACAATGTCACCCTACAAGCAGGACTCTAGTGATGAGCCCCAGAGCTCTGTCATCTCTCGGTTCTTTCTGCAGCCCGTTAGCTTTCTGAACTTCAGCAGTGCGTAGCAAGAGCAGAACCCAGACTGTGAGGGAGGAGTTTCTCACTTCACTGAGCAGAAAGCTTAGCAGGTGCCCTGAAGCTACTGTCATGTTCAAACGTCACAGCTGCACTCTGCGAGGCTGGTATTCAAAGCTTCTGTGAAAGGAAAGTGAGTCTTTTAACTGCAGATGTCTTCCTAGGACGACACCACCACTGCCGCTGCCACCACCACCACCGCCAAACAAGACCACACAGATCAACACTGCGGCTGCTACGAGAAGAGGAAGAAGAGGCAGCTCGCAAGGCTTCTCAGAGCCTTGAAAGTGCTTAGCTGCCTGGAAGAGACTGCAGCTTGTGAGCTACGGTGGCCGCCAATGCATCCAGTAAGTCCGGATGGTGGGGCCCGTTTATGTATTTAACTGAGTCAACACATTAAGGGTGAGATTTCACATCAACAACCTGCAATGCCCCCACCACAAGCCTGCAGAGCCTGAGCCGCCGTGGGAGGCTCCATCCATTCACTCTCTAACAGGCATGTCATGGCTCAGCTGGTCCTTTCTTGAAGCTTGGATTTGAAGTCATTTGTCCCCCTAGCCGCCGAAATCTACTGCTTTCCTCAGGACTCATCAATGCAAAGGCTTGTTTTGAGGGTCTGAAAACCACTCTGTGCCTATAGAAAGAGGCCAAGATCCTAAAGCACAGACCATGACTGAACTGGGCTTGAATTCACGAGGGCACTTCCAACTTACTTCAACACCAACTCAACAGGGAAATGAGACAAAGAGACTCAAATTAGAGGTGGACAGTGGTCCCTGGAAAACCCCAGTGGCCCTGAATTGTCTCTGGCTGCCTCAAGAGTCGTCCTAGAAAAAAACCACAACCAAGGCCCTGCTCACTGGGTGACTTCAGGAAGCACCTCCTGCCTTTTGAGACACAATTCCATTTGTAAAATGGGTAGACTCGTCAAGCAGTATCGGGATTTTTCAAGGATCAAGGATCTGGTTAACAAGTAATTCTACCTATCATGACATTTGGTAATGGACAGGACACAACGTGTCCCCCCACCCCTGCCCCATGACATCTCAGTGGACAGATGTACATTCTGTAACTACTCCTTATGTGGCAGTGCATACGTTAAAACCCCCTAAAAGGTAGGCGCTGTTATGATTACCACCACACCCAAGAGGAAACTGAGGCACGAAAGGCCTCAAACACGGGTAAGCAGAGCCGGGAACAGACTTGCTCTCTTTTTCACTGTAGAGCTGGAGGTGGCCCTACATGAGCTCAGGAGGCAAGGGTCCTATCACCGAGCTCCACCTCAGCCCCAGAACATAGCTTGAAAGACGAGCAAGCGTTCTCCAAGACAGTCCTGCATCTATAGCTCAGTTGGTAGATACTCGCCAAGCATGCATGAATAGCCTTGGGTTCAATCCCCAGCCCTGCACATACCAGGTGTAGGCACACATACCTGTAATCCCAGCAGACAGGAGGATCAGAGGTTCAAAGGTCATCCTCAGCTACATAGTGAGTTTAAGACCAGGCTGGGCTAGGGATCTTGCCTCAAAAGCAGCAAGAACAAAGTTATAAGCCTTATTCAGGTCACCTGAGAGAGGGGTTCAAACACTGTAGACTGGCTGATGCCTTTTGAAGCAAGGATGGTGTTTTTCCTCCTTTGGCCCGTAGCTACTTTTGCCATGTTCAGAGCCAACATCTTTGAATTTTTTTTCTTCATCCAGGACCATCTCGCCCCAGCTCAGGACATCCCCCTTAATCCCAACTGCATGGGCCTTGGAAGTCAGTGTTCACCTTGTCATGAGAAAGGACAAGGAGGGTAAAGGACACCAGGTGGCAATAAATGGGATGTCCCTGACATGGGCTGTGCCCTCAACTGTGGCATTACTCTTTAATTCTAGTACCTACTGTGTGTAGGAGTCCCGTGCCTGCAGTGTGCCACAACTCACAGTGTGGCATGTAAGAGACATACAAGAGGGTCATGACCCAGCCAAATGCAGTCACAGCAAAGACTTGTGAGCCAGACCTAGAGTGTCCCACCAAGCCTGGGATTGCCTCTTCTGCAGAAGTTGAGGGGCTTTCAAAGGCTCACACCCCCAGGAAGCAGAAATAACAGCTTTTCTAGTTTGTTTCCTCTCTCTCTCTCTCTCTCTCTCTCTCTCTCTCTCTCTCTCTCTCTCTCTCTCTGTGTGTGTGTGTGTGTGTGTGTGTGTGTATACATACGTGTGTGTGTGTGTGTATATATATATATATATATACATATATATATATATATATACACACACACACACACATCGAGTGTGCTAATATGTCTAAGTATATGTAATATATGCCTCTGTGTGCACATGCACCTGCTTAAAGGCTCACTTTCACTGTCTTTATCTGCCACTGCCCACCTTAGTTTCCGAGACAAGCTCTCTTATTGAACCTAGAGCTCACTCATTCAGGTAGCCTGGCTCACCAGCACACCCCCAGAATCCTTCTGTCTCTAACCCCTCAATGCTGTGCTTACAGACCTGTGACACTGTGGCTGGCTTTTTTTATGTGGGTGTTGGGATATGAGCTCAGGTTCTCATGCTTGTATAACAAACACTTCACCCACTGAGATCCCCCAGTCCTTCCTTCCCGTTCTTTTGTATATATGTGTATGGTGTGTGTGTGTGTGCAAGGCATCTTCCTCCGTCACTCCATACCTTATTCACTGAGGCGGGATCTCTCAGTTGAACACAGAGCTTGCAAAGGCAGCTAGTCTTGCCAGCAGCTCACTCTGAGGATCCCTCCCGACCTCTGAGCTCAAGAATTACAGGCAGACCACCACACTCATCCGCTGCTCAGCACGTACATAAGTGCTAGGGATCCAAATCCCAGTCCTGACACTTTCATGGCCAGCACCTTGCCTACTGAGCCATCTCCTCCCAGCCCCAACCCTTCTTTTTAAAACTAGCCTGTAGCCCAGGCTAACCTAGGGCCCAGACTGGCCTCAAAGTCCCTGGGTGCTGGGATTACATTTGCAACCACACTGAACAAAAACTTTACAACTTGAAGCTCATACCACAGAGGGGGGAAAAAAATGAAACATTACCCCAAGAGTACCCTCTCCACACCCCTACCCTCAGCTTACCCTGACCCTGACCCTGACCCTGACCCTGACCCTGACCCTGACCCTGACCCTGGCCGGGTAAGTCAGCTGGTGGCAGACAGAACAATGTAGAGCCTGGCTAATATAGAGTCTGCCACCAGCTCAAAGAAATAGTTCTGCAGCAGGCGTTAGCTTAACCACAGGACTCTCTGCTATGTGGCCATGCAAGCCTGCCTACAAGATTGCCTTCAGAACATCAGATACTTGGCCTCAGAGAATAGACTGTTCAAGTCGGGGAGGTATGGGGCAGAAATACCAAGATTTGACCAGCGATCGAGTTACCTAGCAAGCATCAAACAAGCCCAGGACCCTGTCTCTGCCTCTCCACACTACCACAGAGTCCCACATACCCCATAGCTTAAAGCAACAGGACTTTATCATTATCCGGTTCCCAAGTGAGAGTCAGTCTTGTTGGGCTGAAATCAGGGGTGCTTGGAGCCTGGCTCCTCCCTGAGGCTCAGGAGGCTCATAGTCTGGTCCTTCTTTTCTTTGTATGTGTAAGACAAGCATTGTGCTGAGCTACAACCCTAGCCCTGTCCAGATTCCTTCATACACAGTCCCATTCTGTACCCACTCCACCCTCTGCTCCTGTCCCTATGCCATGGCTCACCTGATCTGCTTGTCACCAGGCCTCTTGAACACACTGGATCTACCTGCATAGCTCAGGAGCCTCTCCCTGCTCAGTGGGCCTCACGTGACTGCACGCACAGCCTGCCATGCCAAAGAACATCCCAGGCTCACGGGCTTTTGAGATTTGGGAGAGGAGGTTTCAGAAGTCACTATTCATGCCTGCAACTTTTCCTCCCAGGCCAGTGGCCTGCAAGAGAGGGGAGGGCTTTATCCGATCCCCTCCCTGCCAGCCACAGGGATGAAGCTACCGGGGACCAAGTACAAGTCTGGGACCAAGATGAGAGGAGAAAAGAAAATGGAAGAGATACAGGGATACTCCACCCAGCATATCTGCCTTGTATCAAGCACAGCATAAGCTGCGCTTCATACATGCTGGAAGGTCTGCTCTCATCACCTTCATCATCACCTTCATCATTGTGGCTCAGAGAAGTCACACGGTTTGCAAATGGTAGGTTGGGGATTTGAACCTGAGCCTCTCTGGCTCTCATTTTGTGATGCTCTGAACCAAACAATGGGACACTGGGATCTTTTCAAGTTCCTTGAGGATTCTTTTGTTCCAAAACAAAAAACAAAAAACAAACAAACAAAACAAAACACACACACACACACACACACACACACACAAAGTGTTTGCAGGAAGAAAAAAAAAAACAAAAAAACCTTTCCTTCTGGGTAGGAGATTATGCAAAGCATCTGTGGCGGCCCCCACTGGCTTGGCGACTTAGAAGATGATCTATTTTGGGGTTTTGTGCGCCAGTGACCCAAAGCTCCCCCACCCTCCGCTGTGCTTTTCTCTACACAGCCACTTCCTGAGGCTCAAATAAAAGGCTGGAGGGCCAGCCTAGCACAGGCAGGGTGCAGAACAGCTCGCAAAGCCTCACCAAGGCCATGAGAACATCAGGACCCATCTCAAAACAAACTCCAGCCATCCCAGAACAGGCTGTCACTGTCCAGGGAGCCCTGACCCAGAGGGATCCACAGAGCCATCCCCAAAGGCTGCACACCTCCAGGCTGGCAGCGCCAACATGACGAGCTGAGAGCAAGAGATGCTGAAGTGAACCATCTCTTGGGCAAGAGATTTCTGGGTGTCTACAACAGTCAATAAGGAGGCCTTGGGGCAAAGCAGGGTGCCTACTTTTAAAGGTCTCTGAGTGAAGGGGAGGACTTACATCACAGGAAGCAGGCTTAGTTAATATGTGCTGCATGATCAAAGTAGAAGAATGGGGCTATGTGGCAGTGTAGAGAAGCGGGGCTCTGATAATGTGTGGACCACACAATATGGCAGTCGTCGGGCTGCCTCGATCCCCTGGCAGCAAGGAGCTGAGTGTGTCATTGCCCTGCTCGCAGATCTTACTGGTTACCTGAAGGGCCTGGCTTCTCTAAGGCCTCCACTACAGTTTGGGGTGGTTTACTACACAGCCATAGATTAAAAACCATTAAGCCACTGTTCCCAGCTGCCACACAGCAAGCATGTGCACCAGGCATGGGCTGTGCACAATCTGGTCCCTCCGATCTTAACTCACTCTGTCCCCACAGCAATCTGATAAAGCGGGTTCACACTGCACCCTGTTTTATAGGCGGGAATGGTGGTGTGCCCAAGCTCCTTCATGAGTGTGTCTTCAGACCCTGGGGTGCTCCCCAGCAAAGGAGAAGGTCGCCTCACTCCCATTAGCTGGTCTATAGCTGAGAGCGATTCTCAACACCAACTCTAGGCCTCCAAACAAACTTACACACACATGTACACATGCCTACACGAGTGTGGACTCACACATACTCACATACAACACACATACATATGAAATGGGAAGGAAAAAAAAAGAATTAAGTGTTCCACCAGCAAAAAGCCACTTAAACACTAACTCCCATAATGTTTCTCTTCTCAGTGCTCCCTGGTTTGGGCAGCCCAGAGTTTCCTTGGAAACTCAAGGCAAGGGGCCATCCTCACACAACCCATTCTGAACATTTCCTCTACCCACAGCGCCGGCCAAGCCTCCCACATCTAAGGAAGGGTGTTCCCGGCTACTTGGCTCTGGCCTGGCTCTCCTCCGACCCACAGAAGCTTCTGGAAACATAGCCCTTGCTGAACACATAGAGTGCCACTTCACTTGGGCAGATAGGTGTCCCCGAGGCCAGGGGAGCAGGGGCAGCGAGGGATACGGCCTTCACCTGCTCAGTGTGTATCGTGTGCCTGGAATGCACTGTGTCATGTGAGGCTTTAGAACAGCAAAAGCAACAAATCGCCCTCCCAAGAGCTGACTGGAGGAGGGAAACATCTGCCCATACAGATGTGTAATTATGGGATGACCAAACCCCAAAGAGAAGGAGAGAGACAAACAGGCAGGAGACTGAAGTACAGAGCAACTGAGCCTTGGGCCCTCTCAGGCAGAAAGGGCCTCCCTGATGAGAAGCCCTGAGGCTCAGAGGGCTGTGGTAATAGAGCGCAGACACCCCTCCGTCCCCACAACAGCCCTGAGAAGCAGGTGTTGCAACCCTCAAAGAGCAGGCCAGGCATGCCAGCCACAGAGAGGAAGTGCTGGAGCCTAGGTCCCATGAGAGGAAGGACCAGAAAGGAGATGACAGCCAGGTCCCTCTTTCTCCCTCCCTCCCTCCCTCCCTCCTTCCCTCCCTCCCTCCCTCTCAACATGGGACTTCAATTTCCTCTCAGCTTCTAGGCCTCGTGCAAGCCCCCATTTCTGCCAAGAACACAGGGTCACAAGACCAACGGTCCAACAAGGCTTACCTGCCCTGGCCGGACACAGGGTGTATTCTCAATAAACATGTGAAAAACATATGGTTCAGTTGGTAGAGAGCTGGCCTAGCATGCACAAGATCCTGGATTTGATCCTCAGTGACGCAGAAACTGAGCATGGTAGTGCATGCCTGTGACCCCAGCACTGGGGAAAAAGAGGCAGGCAAATCGGATCCTTAGCTGCATTAACGCTTTCAAAGCCTGCCTGGGATAACTCAGATTCTGTCTCAAAACCAGCAGGCTGGGGAGATGGCTCAAAGGGTGTGAAGACTTGAGTTCAGATCCCCAGAGTCGACATAAGAAGCCAGGCTTGGCCGCACCTATAACCTTAGGACTAGAAGACAGACAGGGGTAATGGACACAAACAGAAAGATCGCTGCGACCCACCGGCCAGCAGTTTAGCCAACAAGCCACAAACAAGCTCCTGGCTCGGTGAGACTAAGGCGGACAGCAACAGTGAAGGCAAGTCACAGGGAAGGGCGTCAGGAGCCCTCCCGCCTGCGGTGACACAGGCACACGCAGCCATTCACACAAACGTGCACATCGCATATAAAAAAATTAATATTTTTTTTAAAAAAGCAGCATTCTGTATTTGCTTCAAAGAGGGAGAGAAAGAAAAAAAGAGTTGGGTAGGTAGGAGGTAAAGAGGATCTGGAAGGAATAGGGGAGGGGGAATGTGCTCAAACTATATTATATGAAAACTTAAAAAAATAAAATAAAGCCAGGCAGTGATGGCACATGCCTTTAATCCCAGCACTTGAGAGGCAGAGGCAGGCGGATCTTAAGGCCAGCCTGGTCTACAGAGTGAGTTCCAGGACAGCCAGGGCTACACAGAGAAACCCTGTCTCAAAAAAATAAAATAAAAGTAACGAGAAAAGATTCATGGCGCCTTCTCTGATTGTCCACATATATCAGTGTCTTGAAGGACAGGTGAGGCCTGGAAACTTCTCTGAGCTGATTGTTTACTGAGGCTGTCATAGCAACAACAACAAAAAAAAACCTGTCACAGGATCCAAGACCACTTCAAAGCCCCACGAGATGCAGGAGATAGCACCTCCCAGGTCAGCAGTGGACAAGGAGGCCACCATGAACCACTGGAACACAAGGATAGGCTGCTACACCTCCTTACCAATGCCGCCAGAGTTCCTCAGCTCTGCAACCCACTTTTGCCATTAAGGGGACAAAAGTGACACTGTAACTCTGAGCCCAGACCTCAAGAAACCTTGAGGCCCTCTGTCTACTTCCTAGGAGCACCTGTCCTTGAGCCTACCATTCAAGAAAGCCCACTGGACTGCTGCAGAAGGAGAGGCCACATAAAGGACAAGACACGCCAGCTACCACTACTGATTGGCACCGGGCTCCCAGCTCCCCACCAGACACACTCTCCCATCATGAAGTTTCTTAGCGCTGTCTTCTAGATAGTCCCAAAACACCAAAGTCAAGGCCTGGTGAGCTGATCCCAGCAACCGTGGTCTCCGCCATGAGAATCAGCCTTGTGGTTGGTTTGACTGAGAGGACAAAGCAGCCCTGTCTAGTTCATGAGAGAACATGGCAGAATGACCCACAGCTTCTACTGTCACATATCCTCCACCACAGCTTTCAGCAGACTATGTCTGGGTGACAGCTTTTGGCCAACACCAGCTGAGACACAGGCACACCTGCCCATTGAGCCCCCCTGAAATCCTCCCCCACCAAGGGTTTGTTCTGAGACTGTTATTTGATGGGTTTTGCTATGCTGCACAAGAAAATTGATATCATCTCCAGTTTGTTCTTAGACCTAAGATCATACTCTCTCTCCTCCAGGGTGACCAACATGAACAGTTGCCTTGCCCTAGATCCCAGAGAAGCAAAACTGTCCTCTAAGGATGGTCCTGACAATAAAAATACTCAGGCGGAGTGCTGAGCCCAATGGTTCATACCCCAGGTCTCTGGTTTTCCTACTGGCACATGAAGTAGGTATCGCTGCGCCACCATTTTGCCGACACTTTCCTGAGAAAGGTACGAAACTTCCCAGGGTCCCCCCAAAGCAGCAGCAATCACCTTCATTTTCACTATGACCAACCCACAGTGTCTGCTTTCTTGTCACCTACAAAGGAAGGGTAAGGCACACTATACCCACCATGGGTTTATCCATCAACTCAACAGTTCCTAGCTCCTTGGTGGTAAAGTGAGGGTTAGTCAATGGATAAGTGTGTGATGTAAAGAAGCAAAGAAATTATTGTGGATGCCAAGAAGTGCATATTGAAAGGAGCCTGATATAGCTATTTCCTGAGTGGCCCAACCAGAGCCTTACAAATACAGAGGTGGATGTTCACAGCCAACCATTGGACTGAGTGCAGGGTCCCCAGTAGAGGAGTTAGAGAAAGGACTGAAGGAGTTGAAGGGGTTTGCAACCCCATAGGAAGAACAACAATATCAACCAACCAGACCCCCCAGAACTCCCAGGGACTAAACCATCAACAAAGGAGTACACATGGCTCCAGCTGCATATGTAGCAGAGGATGGCCTTGTCATGCATCAATAGGAGGAGAGCTCCTTGGTCCTATGAAGGCTCAATAGATGCCCCAGTGTAGGGGAATGGAAGCAGGGGAGGGAGGATGGGATAGGGTGTTTCCTGGAGGGAGGGAAACCGGGAAAGGGGATAACATTTGAAATGCAAATAAAGAAAATATCAAAAAAAAAAAAAAAAAAAAAAAAGAAGCAGAGAAGGGAAAGGGATGACAGAGGAAGGCACTGTGCTGAGGGGCCGGTTAAACAGTAAAACTGGGACCGATGAGATGGCTCAGAAGGTAAAAGATACTTGGAGCCAAGCCTGACAACCTGAGTTTGATCTCCAGAACCCACTGCCAGGAGCAAAAAATTGTTCCCTTTAGGTTATCCTCTGACCTCCAAACACACACTAAGGCATGTGTGCATCAACATAGATTCATACACACATACACACATATACATACATGCACACACACACACCTGTACACGCATTCACACATACGTGTACATACACACCTGTACACACACACCTGTATACACACACACACACACACACAAATAGGTATGATTACACATGACTGTAATCCCAGCACTAAGAAGAATACCGAGTTGTAGGCCATCATGGGTTACAAAATTAGACCCCTGACTCAAAAACTAAAACCAAAACCGAGCAAACAAAATCCATGGATTTTGAAGAGTTGGACACCCAAAACAATAATGTAAATGTTAATGGGACAGGAGGGATGGCGCAGTGGTTAAGATCACTTGCTACTCTTGCAGAGGACCAGGGTTTGTTCCCAGCATGTACATTGTAGATCACAACCATCCATAACTCCAGTTCCAGGATCTTCTGACCTCCATGGGCACCAGGGGATCTTCTGACCTCCATGGGCACCAGGGGATCTTCTGACCTCCATGGGCACCAGACATGCATATGGTACACAGGCACACATGCAGACAAAACAGTCATATGTATAAAATAAATAAATCTTTAAAAAAAAAAAAAGATTAACTACCTCAGGGCCTCAGGGCTAGAGAGTTGGTTCAATGATTAGTAGCACCTGTTGCTCTTGCAGAGTCTCTGGTTCGATTCCCAGCACCTACGTAATGGTTCATAACCATCTGTAACAGTCTTGGGGTAGCTGATGCCCTCTTCTGACCTCTGCAGGCACCAGGCATGCACATGGTGCACATACAGACACACAATAAAAACACTCATATGTATAAATAATACTTTTTAATTTAATGCTTCATTAATTATAGTACATATGTTAAAATAACACCTTAGTGATACTAAATTAAATATAACATATTTAGTTTCATTTACTATTTCTAATCTTTTTTTTAATGTGTTAACTAGTAGTTTTTAAATTGCACACATGACCTACACAGGGGTCATCTAAGCATCGCTGGCCCAGATGCAGCTGCATGCGGCTTTAACAGGATGGAAGGCAGGGAGGTGGATGGGGGCAGGAAGGGAGGTAAGATCTTTGGCCCACTTTTAATTGGGTTGCCTGTCCTCTGTTGGGTTTTAAAATGCCTTGTTTTGGATACAGGTCCTTTGTCGGCTGTGTTTTGTCAACATTCTTTCCCAGCCTGGAGTTTGTCTTTTTCTATCTCTTAATCTAAAGGTTTGGGACACCAGGTGACTAAGGACAACTGTCTGATGTAGCTCCCCAAAGAGCCTGGTGACTTTGTTGGGTCCCTCAAGATCATTTTATGGATCAATAAAATGGGTAAGAGAGTCACAGGCTGGGGGTGATAACTGCACGATACTCAAGAATAGCCATACACACCATATGGTTACAGGTGCGCAGAGGGAAGCTGACCCGTGACAGCTGCTCCATCAACACCTTCAAAGGACCTTCAGTCCTTGAAACACCCTTTCCTTGCTTTTCTTGGAGACAATGATCAAATGGCAGACAGAGGAACTTGAGGGTGTGGGACATTTAAGAAGTAAGTAGACATCTTTGGTCATACAGATATGAGGTGTATATATGGCCACTAAACACAGAGACTGTGGGCTGAAGCACCAGACCTGGCAGGAGGAGAGTCTATACCACCCCCCCACACACATACCTCCCCCACCCCCACACACACACATACACACACCACCCCTGTAACATATGAAATTGAATGAACAAAGGCAGGTTGGCTCTTGCAAACACTGCCATTGTTGGGGCTAAGGGTGTTCAATGGTAGAATAGCTGCCTACCAAAAGGCGCGCGCGCGCGCGCACACACACACACAAACACACATGGGGGGAGTGGTTTCTTTTGTCCTCTAAAAGGTCCTATATAAGGCAAGGGCTTCTTATAGCTCCGAAGCAGAGCCCTTGCCCGGCATGTATAAGGTTCTGAGCTTACTTCCCAGCACCAGACAAAAGAAACAAGAGAGGTAGGGGAATTTCTCTAGACTCCAGCAAAGACTCACATCCTCTCCTTCTATCTGCCCCACCCACCATGTACAGAGGTCAGATGATAACCTCCGGCATCCATCCTAGCCTTCCATCTCTCAGAGTCTCTTGTTCTCAGCTGTACTCCAAAGCTAGCATAGCATATCTGTGAGCTTCTGGTCTTCACCTCCCATCTCACCCCCCAAACACTGAGATCAATTACAGGCTACTGTGCCCAGCGGGTTCTGGGGATTTGAACTCAGATCCTCGCGTGTGTGCAGCAAGCACTTTACCCAGGGAGGCATCTCCCCAGACCAGAACTCATGCTCCATCGTTCCATGCTCACGTCCATGTGATCTGTGCTCAGACTTCCAGAATATTTTCATCAACTCTGTTGTGAACACCACATCTGTGAAAGATGGCCGGCGGCCTGGAGCCCAAAAAAGATTAAAATAAAAACACAACTCCCCTGCCATAAGTAGTGGTTTAGCTATAAAGACTGTTGATTTTTAAAACTTGTATAATAGATGGGCATGGTAGCACATGCCTTTAATCCCAGCACTCAGGAGATGGAGGCAGAGGCAGGTGGATCTCTGTGAGTTGGGGCCAGCCTAGTCTACTGAGTGAGCCCAGGACAACCAGGGCTCCGTTACACAGAGAAACCCAATCTCAACAAAACAAAACAACAACAACAACAAAACAAAAATGTCATATAATAAGTTCTCTGGGGTAGTAGGAACTGAAGCCTGAACCCATGGCTTAGTACACGCCACTCTATCACTGAGCTATATCCCCAGCCCATTTTAAAATGTATCTGTGTAAGGGCATATCATGTATGTTTAGTGGGGCTGGGGCTGGGAGGTAGAAGGTGCTTGTCTATTCAGATGCCTGTGGAGACCAGATACCCAGACACCGACCCTAGGGTGTGTTTCTCTGTAGCTCCTGTTTATTTATTTATTTAGGAATCAAAGTCTCTCACTGACCCTGCCCAGCCCTTACAGTTTTTGAGATAGGATCTTTCTAAGCTGTCCAGGCTGGCCTTGAACTCACCCCATAGCCCAGATGAGCCTGACCCTTGCGAGCCTCCCGTCTCAGGCCTCTGTGTAGCAGGAATGACAAAAGGCCGGCCTCATGGCCAAACCTGGCTACTAGAACAAATTCTATTTACAAGAGAACAACTAACAACCAGGGAAAAGTGAATCAGAACCACACTGGGACACAGCATCACCCCTCCTAGGACAGCTACAATCGAAAGTAATTTAGTAGCAAGTGCTGGCAAGGATGTAGCAAGGTCGCAAGCCTCAGATGTGGCTAAGGAGAAGGCAGAATGGATGACTATTCAGGAAACTGGCATAAAGAAGAGCTTAAATGATCCACACAGGTTAGGAATGACATAGCCATTCTACTCTCAGGTAGGTAAGAGGCCAAGAGAAAGGAAGACATATATTTACATTGAACTTGGACTCATGTGTTTGCATCAGCATTACGCATGGTGACCTAAGACAGGAAGTAGCCTACACATCCATCAACGGTTGAATGGGTGGACAGCACATGGTGCACAGCAGGGAATAGGACTCAGCTGAGAAGAGGGAGGAATGCACGGAATGCACACTATGGTGGCGTGCAGCTTCTGAACCACAGTGCTAAATCAAAGCAGCAGAGAGCAAAAGATCACACACACCAGGCGTGGTAGCGCACGCCTTTAATCCCAGCACTTGGGAGGCAGAGGCAGACAGATTTCTGAGTTCGAGGCCAGTCTGGTCTACAGAGTGAGTTCCAAGACAGCCAGGGCTACACAGAGAAACCCTGTCTCGAAAACAAAACAAAACAAAACAAACAAAAAAAGATCACATGCTGTATGATTTCCTTATACAAAATGTCCACAGTGGGCAGACATTAGAGACAACACTGGGAAGGAGAAGTAACACCAGAACTAAGGGATTCCAAGGCGGAAAGAATTCAAAATGTCCTAAAATTAGCTATGATCATGTTTGCAGGACTCTGTACTCACTACCAGACGCTTTAGGCAAGAGTGGAGGCAGAGGCAGGTGGATCCCTGAGTTTGAAGCCAGCCTGGTCTACAGAGCGATTCCAGGGTAGGCAGGGCTACACAGAGAAACCCTGTCTAAAAAAAAAAAAAAAAAAAAAAAAAAAAACCCACAAACAAAGAGTGTGACTCACTACGTGAACCATACACTCTGCTGAGTGAATTCCATGGCTTGGGAATCAAATCTCAGTGAGGCCTTTTGTTTTAAGCAATGAAAAGGAGAAAAAGGAGAGAACAGGAAGTTAAGAGGGGTGTGAAAGGGGAGGTCTGGAGGGAGTAAGAGGGGTATGGGGGTAGTTATGACCAAAATGCATTGTATATATGTGAAGAAATGGGATTGATAACAATCTATAAATTTCTCTAGCAACAATAAAGTAGAGCCAGCAAGATCACATAAATTCATCATGTAAATTCAGTGGCTGCTAACTCTGTACACATAAGTTTGATCCCCAGGACCTACGGGAAAATGAAAATGAAAAATAACTCTCCTAATTAGTTCTCAGATCTCCACATGCACACCTTAGCATCTACACATGCACACACCCACACCCACATATACACACCTATAAACACACATATCCCTACATATACATACACACATACACACAGCTACATATACACACATATACATATACATACACCTACATACATACATATACCCTACATATACACACATATACATATACACACACCTACACACACATATCCCTCCCTACATATACACACATATACATATACACATATACACACCTACACACACACAACTACATACACACACATATACATGTACATATACATACATACACCTACCTACCTACACACACACACACACACACACACACACACATGCTAAGTAAATGTAAAAAAAAATTCAGTGGTAGCTTGAAGGACAGAGAAGCTGTTCCAGTCTGAGCTGGGGGGATGGAGAATTATGATCTAACAATAATATTGATTAAGCTTCCCCTGTGAGCCACTGACGACAAAGTCACACATAGCCACTGCTCCAGTTAGCTCTCCTTGGCAACTCTGCACGGCCCTGTCTTTGGAACCACATCCTCCTGTCAGAAAGTCATTCAGGCCTAACACTATGTGTACAAGCATCTGTGCATATTGTCTAAGTTTCAGTTTTGTTGCTGGGATCAAAGGCAACTCAGGGAGTGAGGGGGAGTTTCTATTCACTCACAGATCCAGGCCACAGTCCCTCTGTGTGAGGAGGACCTGAGTGGCAGGAGCTGCAGACAGACAGTCACATTGTTGGCTCGCTCCATCACGCCTTCCCTTTCAGTGCTGGGCCCCAGCCTCTGAAAGAGCATGGTCCACCTTCAGAGAAGCCCTTTCCTTCCCAGACCAACCCTCATTGGGTTAACATCTAAAACTCACCCCATGGGCCAGGGATGTGGCTCAGCAGGTAAAGCAGCCTGCCACCAAGCCTGACAACCTGAGTTTGATCCCAGAGTGGGGAGAAAACAAATTCCCACAAGTCACCCTCTGACCTTTTCACACTTGCCATGGCAGATGTGCATGTACAGACAGACAGACAGACAGACACACACACACACACACACACACACACACATAACAAAGATGTAATTTTAAAAAGTCATAGAAAACCATCACGTATGTTCACGTATGTACATACATGTACATACATATGTGAATATGTACATGTGCCTGTCAAAGCCAGAAGTCAAACTCAGGTGCTGTTCCTCAGGGACTACCCACCTCATTTCTCTCCCCTGGAGCTTGCCTGATGAAGCTCCCAAGAGGAGCTTGCCAGGAGGGGAGGGGGATGGAGTGGGATTGCCTACATGCTTGGAAAGGAGACTGACTGGTCAGCAAGTCCCAGGAATCCATCTCTGCTTCCCTCCCCAGAGCTAGGATGGCAAACATCCTGCCAAACCACCCAACTGTTTTACTTAGATGCTGAGGACTGAACTTGGAGCTAGCACACTACTTCCCAGACCTGACATGTGGAAGGAGAGAAAGGCCGGGCTGGCCGCCTCAGCCACACAGGAAAAGGCTCCAAAGTTTCCCCTTCCTCCATACCGTCTAGCTGGTGCTGAGACAGCTTCCGCAGCCCTCCAGCCAAAAGCAGCCTGCTCAGTCCTGAGGTTTGGCTTGGCGGGCCTGGGCCAGAACAAACACCTTGCAGGCGGGAAGAAAGCGTTGCCACACCTGACTGCAGCACTCAGTTTCTGCTGCTCCACTGCAGGCCTCTAAAAGCTGAAACCTGCATTCTGGTGAGGGTAGATGACGGGGCGGGAGGGGGACGGAAGGTACAAGTCTCCTTAGGAAAACTGACCACATCGTCCAAGCCCACCACACAGCTGTGTTTAGAAATCTATCCAGTGAAAACCACAGAGAATTTGCCTAGGTTTAGCTATTAAAAGAAAAAAAAAGTTCCCAGAAACAATATTTGATATAGGAAAACATGGGATCACATAATAACCCAAAAAGGAGACACCCGTTTAAGAAACAAACGTTAAAAACTAGACTAATTTGAAACAACACAGGAGGAAGGTTGATGCAGGGCAGATTTAAACTACCAAAAACTGGAAGACCAGGTCTAGCACACACATTTGTTGAGGGAATTATGTTTAAAGTGTCAGGGAGCTGGGAGAGGCCTCAGCGAATAGAGTGCTTGCCATAAAATCATCCTGAAGGCTCTGAGTTCAGATACCATCACATAAGGGTGGGGGGGTTGATGGATGGCCTCTGCCAGGGACAGGGAGACTGGAGGAGCCCTGCTGCTCACAGGAAGCCAGCCTCACTCAATCAGCCAGGCTCAGTGAGAGACTCTGCCTCGAGAAACACAGTAGAAAGTAATTAAGGGGAGGTGGCCTGAGGAGATGGGTCAGTGGTTAAGAGCACTGACTGTTCTTCGGATGGTCCTGAGTTCAAATCCCAGCAACCACATGGTGGCTCACAACCATCCGTAGAGATCTGATGACCTCTTCTGGGGTGTCTGAAGACAGCTACTTATATATAATGAATAAATAAATTGCCAGGCAGTGGTAGCACACGCCTTTAATCTCAGCACTTGGGAGGCAGAGGTGGGCGGATTTCTGAGTTCGAGGCCAGCCTGGTCTACAAAGTGAGTTCCAGGACAGCCAGGGCTACACAGAGAAACCCTGTCTCAAAAAACCAAAAAAAAAAAAAAAAAGAAGAAGAAAAAGAAAAAGAATAGGAAAGGCTCAAAGCCAGCAGTCCAACTTATCCACACTGGTCAAGAGAACACAGTAGCTTCCATTCTGGTGTGACGAGTAGGTGAAGACAACTCAAGTTTTTAATCCTGCAGCTCTGAGCAGGACCAGTTCTTTGTGAAGGCTCAGAAATTAGTTCCCGTGATGCCTCCAGTGTTTAGAAACCTCCTGCATTCCTTGGTGTGTGACCCCTTTCTTCAAAGCCAACAAAATACCATCTGCTTCTCCCTCTCACACTTTGACCCTCACACCTCTAAGAATCCTTGTGACTACATCAGTCCTAGCTCCACCACCCAGGAGCACATCTCAAAATTCCATTCTATTATCCCCTCTACAAAGAGCCTTTCACCAGGTAGGACAAGACATTAAAAGGTTCCAGGGTTTAAAGTGAGGGCTTCTCCTGGGAGAGGACTTTACAGATTTATTGTTGTGAACTCAATAGCATCTTCTTCATCTTGGATCACATTATCAGTCACTAGCTCATGATGTGGGTGGGTCATATCTAACTCCCCTAATATCGCACTCCTCTAATCCTCCTGACATCACATGGGTAGGCATCCAAACATCCCATTTTACAGATGGGAACAACAAATCCAATGACAGAATCTCTTAAAGCGAGGAGCTGAGACTTAAAGGCAGCCAGTCAGGTCCTGAACCACTTTCCTTTTCTTCCTACACACCGATTAGCTCTAGGATCTCAAGGATGCTAGGCAGGTGCTCAGCCACTCCTCCCGTTCATATTATTTATTTTGTGTGCATGCCTGTGGCATACAGGCATGCCATGGTATACAGGTAGAGGTCAGAGGTCAGAGCCTGGGAAACTGGTTCTCTCGGCACACCACGTGGGTCCCAAGACAACCCATGTTGTCACATTTAACAGTAGTCCCTTTATCCACTGAGCCATCTTGCCAGCCCAAGCTGTGACTCGGCCCCAACACACACTCTTTAAATTTTCTTTTTATTTTAAGACAACCTTGCTAGGGCTGCCCAGGTTGACTTTGCATTTACTGTGTCTTTTGTCTTTCTTGTTTTGTTTTACTTTGAGAAGAGGGGAAGCAGGGTCTTGGGTGGCCCAGGCTGCCTCGAGAACTTCCTGTGTAGCTAATCAGATCCTCCTGCCGCCATCTCCCAAGTGCAGGGTTTAAAGATATGAGCCCAGCTTTGAACTCACTCTGTAGTCCAGGCAGGCCTTGAACCTATGATTCTCCTGAACAGCTGGGACAACAGGCCAGAAGGAGAGAACCCAGTGTCCTCAGGCCTGGCTAAGCTCTGCTCTATAGCATAGAGCATATGCCACATTGCCTTCCATCTCATATTCAATATTTAAACTAATTCATAATTATGCAACCGAATAGCCACAAAATGAAAAGGGGCTTATCTGGAGTATATTACAAAAGATAGCATTTTCTAGATCTATAAAAACACATCTAGATCTTACATTTTGAAAGGAAACAAATGAATAGGAGGGTTTTAGTTTGGGCATCTGACTACATTTCTCCCAGGTGGAGAGCTAAGTGTATGTTCTTGCCCAGTTATAGTTTTATATGCATTTATGGATGCATTCTCGAATCGTCTCTATAGCAGGCTCGTTTGGATTGGGGTGGGTTTGGTTTGTTTCACTTAGGAATGATAAAGCCGAGGAGAGGGACCACTCTGAGGTCTATTTCCACAGTAAGTCCTCAGGACACCAGGCCTGGTACTTCTTCTACCTCAGGGACACGACCCTTCTCCACACAGTCAGTCTGGATGACTCTCCAGGGGTGAGGATTGCAGCAGGCCAGTCTGCAGATGCTGCAGAAACCAGAGAGACCTCAGTTCCTGACCGAGCCTCCCCACCTTCTCCACCTGTCCCTCCTGTCCCTCCTCCTCCTCACCCTCCTTCTCCTCCTCTTCTTCCTCCTCCTCCTCCTCCTCTTCCTCTTCCTCTTCCTCTTCCTCTTCCTCCTCCTCTCTGGGAGGCGGAGTGCTGGCTAGCCCCTCCTAAGCCAATGTTGCTAATTTCTTTTCTACAAATTACTAAGTTGCCATTTTCTTCTTTCTCAGCACAGAATTCTTCACACCAGCACTTAACACACACACACCCCAAAAAGCTGTCTGCCCACCCATGACCACCAACCCCACTTAGAAGTGCAAGCTGCAACTCCCCAATCCCTCTTGCTGCTGCAGAGATATGTTCTAAATTGACCCCACCTGGAGCTGTCTGCAGACCCAGCCACAGCCTGTGCACACCACTCCTGTAAGCCCAGAACAGCCCGGGGTTCCCCCGGCCTGTGGGAGGGAGGAAGCAAGGAGCCAGGCTGCCCCACAGGCTGTCAGCACGCAGCCCCACATCCTAGGCCTACTCTGGCAGGACCCTGGATTTGGCCACAGAGGAGCAGGAGGCAGACCCCACCAACACGTGCAAGCTACACCTGCGGCCGTTTCCATATCACACACACCGGCACATGCTAGTGACCTGGTGTTTCAGCCACCTAAGAGGCTGAGACACACCCTGTGAAGAACCCTCCATCTTCCCTGTTACAAACGTCCACAAAGTCAGTCCCGTGACACCCTGGGGACAAATATGCTCTGCTGTCAATACCAATAAGAAAACTGAAGTCCCTGAAGGTGTGCATGGTGCCACATGCCTATAATCCCAGTATCAGAGTGGGGTAGAAGCAGGAAAGGCTTGCTCTACAGGTTTAGGGCCACCATGAACTATAGAGAAAGACTCAGGAGAGGAAGGGAAGAAAAGAGGAAAGGAAGAACAGAGGGAGAGAAGTCAGGGGTGTTGGGGAGGCTGAAACAGAATCACATTGCATGGGTGAAGAGCCGCAAAGCTCAGAGTCACTGCCTATCTGTGTCTGAAACCCAGATACTGATATATTCAGGGACAAACCCTGGAAATCAAGGGTACATGTAGGTCCTTTTCCTGATTTGTTTATTGTGTAGATAAACTAGTGGGGGTTGGACTCTCTCCCCTAAACAGACTGTCTCCTCCCTCCCAAACCCACATTGTGGAATAAGGCGTGACACTGAAGCCAACACTGCCCACAAGGAGGGCAGCTGGCACCAGGGCACCTACTTCCGTTCACAGTGGCACAGGGCTCTGTTGTCTCTGGGGTGCAGCCCCTGCTCACACTCAATATAGACAGGTGGTGGGGACAAGTTCTCTCCAAAAGGATTCACCAAAAGCTACTACCATTTGGAGCTGGGGAGATGGCTCTGTGGTAAAGTGCTTTGCTGCATTAGCTCGAGGACCCAAGCTCAATACCCTGGTACCTGCATACAAACACCTGTATCCTGGCAGGTGCTTGCAATCCCAGCACTGGGAGGCAAAGTGAGTGAACAGCCCCAGATCTCACTGACCAGCCAATGTGGCCTATGTGGCAAGCTCCAAGCACTAGTGAGAGTTTCTTGGGTCTTTAGGGATCATCACTGTCCTGTCTCGTCTGTACCCCTAGGCACAAGTACCAGGCAGCATGACAAAGCTCTGGTCCTCTTTGAGTATTTGCTTGACAGCCATGGCAATCATTACTTTGGAAGAAAGTCCCTCAGACTATCAAGGCCTAACAAGTTCCCACTGTCAGCATAACCCAGGACACCACCACCAAAACCAAAATACCAATTGCATCTGTTGTTCAGCTGCTCTGATACAGAAAGGGCATCCCAGATACAGAAGGGGCACCCCAGATACAGAAGAGGCACCCCAGATACAGAAGGGGCACCCAAGATACAGAAGGGGCACCCCAGAGGGGGCACTGCAGGCATAAAAAGGGAGGTTATTCTAGAAAGGGAGCTTCCAGATACTAGCTCCCAGGTCCTCGGCAGTTTCCTCTCTGTCTGAAAGAATAGCAAGAGGAGAGCAGCTCAGATGGTAGAGAAGTTATTTGGCTTACATATACTGAATCACAGTCTGTTAGGGGAAGCCAAGGGAGAAACTCAAGCAGGGCTGGAGCGGGGAGGCAGGAGCTGATGCAGAGGCAGTGGAGGGTGCTGCTTACTGGCTTGCTCCTCATGGTGTGCTCAGCCTTCTCTCTTAGAGCACCTGGGTCCTAGGTGGTGACACCACCCATAATAGACTGGGCCCTCCCACATCAATCACTAATTAAGAAAATGCTTGCTTACAGCCTGATTTTTTTCAACTTCATTAATTTTTGTTTTTGAAAATATACTTTTCGGGGCTGGTGAGATGGCTCAGCGGGTAAGAGCACCCGACTGCTCTTCCAAAGGTGATAAGTTCAAATCCCGGCATCCACATGGTGGCTCACAACCATCCGTAACGAGATCTGGCGCCCTCTTCTGGAGTGTCTGAAGACAGATACAGTGTTCTTACATATAATAAATAAAATAAATCTTTAAAAAAAAAAAAAAAGAAAATATACTTTTCTATACAATATATTCCCATTACAGTTTCCCCTCCAGCAACCACCCTCAGATCCTCCCCGCCCACCTACATCCCACCTTGCTTTCTCTTGCTTTAGAAAACAAACAAGCAATAATAATTAACTAGTGAATTCATTTACATAAAATAGAAAGCACATGCCTTTAATCCCAGCACTCGGGAGGGAGAGGCAGGTGGATCTCTGAGTTTGAGGCCAATAGATAGATAGATAGATAGATAGATAGATAGATAGA